>APFE031429824.1:110672-169848 GCA_000404065.3 Pinus taeda | reverse complement strand
GGCTTTCCTTGGTTGCCATGATTTTTCTTTCCATTTTTCTTGCCAACCTGAATGTCTTCTCCAATGAATCAGGTTCCCAAAGGCGAACCTCATGTTGGATGTTATCCTTTAAAGTCCCTATGAACACATCAATCCTATGCTCCTCTAGAATATCTTTTACCCTTATGTTCAATTTTTGGAAGTCCTCAATGTGCTCCCTCATTGAACCCCTTTTTTTTAGATTTATCAATTGGCTAAAAAAGGTGTTGCTTTTTGTATCCTCATAATGTGCTATCATTTCTTCCATAAAAATTTCCCAAGTGACAATTTGTTTACGGGAGCAAAGCCATCAATACCATACAAACTGATTTGGTTCCAAATATAAAGTTGCAATACGTACCTTTTGTATGTTTTGCACATTATGGAGATCGAAAAATTGCACCATCTGTAGTATCCGTATTATGGGATCCTCGCCATCAAACTTTTGCATATCGATCTTTGAAACATGGTGGGTCTTCAATCCAACATTAGAGTTTATGAAATCATGATTAACAATTATTTTGTTCTCATCATGAGTTTCCTTTACTACCTTTTATCTGTTCGTAAACATTTCTTGTAGCAACTTTGTCAAATCTGTCTTTAAATCATCCATTTTTCCTTCCATCCTAGCTTCGAAACCATCCATCTTAGCTTCCACGACATTCATCTTAGGTTCCATGTCTTTCTTTAAACCATCCATTTTATCTTCCACGCCTTACTTTAAACCATCCATCTTAGCTTCTGTTACTTTTTGTGAGAGTGAATTTTGTTGCACTTGGTCTCATAATTTTGATATATCATGTTTCATTTCTTCCTCTTCATCATGAGTCATGTTGGAGCTTTCAAGTTACTTACTAGGTGTTTCCATTCTCTTTCTTCAAAGCATCAATTAATGCTAATAATACTTCACTATGCCCTTTGAATTCCTTAAAACTAATTTTTCAAACCAAACTTATGCAAAATTTTAAAAAAATAATCTACACACCTTTTTTCACTTTATTATAGCTCGATATTGAATCTATTGTATCTTTGTAATTGTGGCCCTCCAAGATCTGAAATTTCTTCATGCTGCGGTCCTCTAAGTCCTCTTTCCAATGCCACTAGTCTGATGAAAATTGGATTCTCCAAGAAAAAGTTATTCCCAATCTCCTAAAATGACCTTATTATATAATGTTTCAGTGGAGCGAACTTGTACAACGTTCCATGTGTCATTGTTTCGACCTTCAGATCTAAAAAATATATACAAAAAACTACAGTCCATCCTCTTTCTGTAACTTCTTACGAAATTTCAATTTGATGCTCAGAAAGAAAGTTATGATGATATTCCCAAGGTCACCTGTTTAGAATGTAATTCAGGAGTATGCAAAAACCCTACTTTCCTCAGATTATATCTCCGAAAATATAGCAACACAATATCTGAAATTTAGACCTGAGCTTCGCCAAGATTTCTGCTCAAATGGGTTTTAATTTCAGAGTCTGACCCTTCGTAGAAAAAAATTATAGCGAAAATTCCATGATGACCTATTTGAGATGAAATTATGGAGCTTGCAAAAACCCTAACTTCCTTAGATCATATCTCCAAACATATAGTGAGACAAGATCTGAAATTGGGACCCGAGGTTCAGACCGATTTCTTCTCAGATGGGTTTTTTTGTAGATTCTAAAACTTCATAACGAAAAAGTTATAGCAAAAATTCCACGATGACCTGTTGTTGTGGCCAGCAACAACCCCCCCTTTTTTCATTTAAGTGTTATCCAGAATACTAAATGAATGGGGACCCTTACTTAAATTTTTGGAAAAGCAAGAGTTTCCTTTCTTCAAAATAAGATTACCATCGTAAGCTTAGGAAGATCTTTTGAATATTTTAAAACCTAAGTTTATAATAAGAAAAAGTCTTTAAAAACAAGCCGCATCGTAAAATGATAGTAAAGTACTATCGTTTGGCTATCGCATCGCAATAGAAAAACTAATAAGAAAAACTTCAAGATTTACCGATTTGCGATAACACCGATCGCGATATCGCATATCGCAGGAAATGTGCTAACGAAATTTGGCAAACGTAAAACTTCCGCGATCTGCGACGATGCGATATCACGATAAAACGATGGTTACGATATTAAGCCAAACCAGCTCCGCGACGTTATATTTGCAATAGCGCGATGGTGCGATAATGCGATAATGCAATGTCGCGATCTACGAAGTTGCGAAGCAAATCGTAAAATCACTCCATCGCGAATCTTTCGGTCACGCTATTCAAGAAAAGCCACTTACTAATCTGACTCAAGATCATGCGCTTTAAATGATAATAAAAGGATTAGTTGTCAGTTATTAATGAAATATGGACGCGTGCTTTTCAAAGAATTACTTCATGTAAGGTGACATATTTGATGTATCTGTTGCATTTAAAACTCTCCCATCACCTTTCTTGATCAGTCATTTCCATTTCACTTGTGAGCTGCAGGGTCAGAGAACGGAGGACTATACAAGGCAATACGCAGGAAGAAATGGGAAAGAAAAATAAAGCTCAGAGCTCCGAGATGAAGGGAATGACACCTTTATATACAGACACAGCTTGTAATAGAGACGCAGGGATATCAACATGGGAAGGCATGTACAGACTGCTTGAAGAAGAAAACCCCAGAATAATGAATGTTACCGTTGGCTTAGACTCACAGGGTTCTTCCGAAGCATCCCTAGAAGATTTAGCATGCTCATTCCTACATAGGATAGCAACAAGGTCCAAAATTCTCCCATATACGGACATGATCAAGTGGATACTTGATAATGCGGAAATGAAAGACAGACAGTTCAAGATTCAAGGACAAGGGCTCATCGGATCATTCGCTGCACAATATTTAAAGCTCATGTATCATCTTCCTGAGCCGCATGCAACTTACAATACGCAATTCATTGAAAAATTCATGGCAGAAAACCCGAACCTATCAGAGACCACCAAGGATTGGTCCAGAAAAGATGAACCGCTCAAGAAAGACAAAAATGGTATGTACAGCACTGGTTCCCTCACCTCCCCATATTGTTTTGCTGCGGCCATGCTCTGTAGATTATTTGGGAAGCCAGATATCAATAAGTTTTCATCTGAATGGTTACCGTTAATAGATGCTGCCACAAATGCCATAATTATAGATTGGGCCAAGGTCTTTTCTGATAACCTAGTCAAGGCTATTCCCAATTACCGGTCTAAAAGATCCATGTCTCAAAGGATCTATCCTCCTTTTTACCTATTCGCATATGTTATGGATTCGATTTGTTATGTGTCTAAATTTCCTGTTATGGGTTGGAAATGGACAACTCAAGACCCATTGCCCATCCATGTTTATCATAAGATATTATGGGACTCCCAGTTCATTCCACATTTCTACCAAATTTGTCACAGGCTTATCCTACCCTTGTATAGAATGTTATATGATAAAGACCCCCCGAGGTGCTCACCTGAGGCACAGATAGATATCATCCCCATCGCAAGATGGTTCGGGGAGGAATTATTCACCTATGTTAGAGTATTTGGAAGCACTGTCCCGCCCCCATGTTCTACCTTTGTATATCCCTGATAAACTTCTGGCTCGAGAAATTCCATATCAAACCTGTTCAGAAGGCGGCCTAACAAAGGATTTAAAGGACAAGAAGAAGGCTATATGGCCACAGTTTCTTGTGGTTTGTGGGGCCTTTTCGTTGTTCGATGTAGGTCATGCGTTTACAAAAATCCAAAATATAACATGTCTGCAGTTATTTAAAATCCCGGCAAGACCATTTGACCTAAATGAAATTGCTCAGAATTTCACAACTACAGTCAAGGTGAAAGTGTTCTTTGGAAAAAAAGGATTTATTTGATGACTTATTCCAAAATAAAAGCTCACTTCAAGAAATTTTGTGGGAAGCCCAATCGCAATTATCTCCAAAGCACTTTCAAAATTTCAAGGTATACAGGGAAAAAAGATTGGCCACTATTCCTTTAGAAAAGCTACGATTACCTGCTAGAGAACCAACTCCAAGCATTAGCCTCAGTGGAAATTCAAGCAGTTCCAGATCTAAATCTAAGTCTGCGCAAGAAGTATCTGAACATTCTAAAAGATCCGGGAACGACCAAAATAAGGGCGAAGAGGCAGCTAAGGACACGGCTCAGTCAATGGAAATTCCGCAACAGCAAGTTATTACCTGCTCGCAAAAAGATCCTCCCTCTCTCATCATCAAATCACCACCTGTCATAACTGAGCTGGATAAGGAATGGGAAACCTTCAATGAGCTGATCAATCTTGAAGGACAAATCCCAAAAACACCTACGAGCAATACTCAGATTGCAGAAGGAGTAATCCCAACCATAGTCAGCAATATCTCAGAAAAAGAACATGCTCCTATCACTCCATCTTCTAAGCTTGTACTTAATATAGAAGAAATTCCTCCTCTGGACATCTTTTATAGTCCTCAACATAAAGCAGTAGTAAGGAGACAGAGAAAGAAAAGGAAGTTGGAAAATACACTACATCAAGACACTGAGCAATTGGACGTCTTATGGAAAGACCCCAACAGTAATCCAACTGAAAATCTCACTAAATTGTCTCAAATTGCAAGAGCATATGCTTCTGTGACTATTGACAAAGCATCAGAAGTACAACAATTGTTAAAAGAACAAGAAGATCAAATAAAGTTACTGCAACAACAATTGCAACAGGCCAATGCTAATAATGAGGCACTCAAATAGCTTGAAAAGTTGCAGGAAGATTTCCAGCAAATGCAAATAGGTTACCAAAGAAGTCTAGACGAGAAAGGAAAACAATTGCAAAATTTACAAGAGATGCATAAAGATGAGCCTAAGCTTACAGAGTTTATTTCAGAATCTATTGCATTGAAAGAACAACTACTACAACAACAAGAAGTGTTGGGACAAAAGATATCACAATGGAGTTACTATTGCGAAATGAGTGATAAGATCACTAATCAAGTGGTCGAATTACGAAGCGACTATGATCTGGCTGACAAACAGGTGACTGATTATCTGACTTGGCAGGATGGAGATGAAGGAAAAGAGGCAGGCGCACCCAGGATAAATTAGAATCATAAAGAGTTGCTCTTTAGTAAGTGGGATGATCAAATCAAAGAAGCAGAAAAAGCGGCAGGAATAGCAACTATGACAACAAGTATTCTCATTGACTGTATAAATGAGAATTTTCACAGAGCAAATTTAATCGCTGAAACTACTCCGGGATATTTACCAAACAAACCAAAATTAGAGGAGGGTTGGAAGAAGAAAGCACAAGAAAAGGAAAAAGGAATCCAAGCACTAAAAAGATTAAATTGGGAATGTTACTGGACATATTTGGTAAAACCGCATAGTCAGTGGATGACCGTGAAATGTATCATAAATGCAGCTGAAAAGGTGGTGCCAGCACTCATCGATTCTGTTTTCTCAGCCCAGCTCAAAGCAGAAGTTAACCGACCAACTCTCCTTGAACAAATGTTGAATACATGCAGCTTTAAAGACCAGATACAAAAATAGTCTACTTTGGAATCTTAATTTTGCTTAAAAATTAGATTAGAAAAAGGGCGGTCATTTGAAAACCGCATCCTGATTTTTTGTAAATAAACTATTATTAGATTTAGTTAGTAGTATTTAAACCCTTCTCATGCATTTAGAGAAGGGTCCAGGAATTTGTCAGAAACTTATCCTCAGAACATGCACTTTTGCATCCTCAGAGGAGGTTTTGATGAATGAAAGGATCAAGATTTATTGATGTTTGCATTTGATATATGCTACTGATGTTGCACTTCTATACTCTTAGTAGATATTAGAACAAGGAGAGATAAATCATTGTTGCTTGAAGCTTATGAGTAGGACCAGTCATAAATGGTACTTTTATCTCTTGACTATTTCCGCTTATATTCTTAAAGCAATATACAATTTTTAGTTGCTTATATGTTATTACATGAATGTCTGTGTTACCATTTGGCACTTTTGTACGGTGGAGCCATTTATTTATGTTTAATGTGTGAATAACTTATTATGCGATATGTTGTTCACAACTGTTTTGCCTAACTTTTTATGCAAAGTGGTTCATCTTAATTGATTTCCATTCTTATAATCACTGAATGATCTTTATTACCAGTTATTATTTGAAATCTCTTTAGATCACATAATAGAAGAATTACATCCCGGGTTAGCATAGATTAGATGTGTTGTTTTCATTAGATTACAATAGCATAGAGTTAGATTAAAGTAGTTTAAATCGGAACTTTTAGATCTGCAACATCCGATCCTGCACACACACACACCCTTAGATTGGGAAACTGGTCCCATTATCCCCAGTTGGACCCGCTATACCAAACGGATAAGGAGCTGTCAACCAAGGTCCGGACCGGGCGATTATCCCCCTTGTTGTCGACCCGATTTTCGGGGCTTCAACACCTGTTTAGAGCAATGAAACCCTAGAATCCAAAGCTCTGATACCAAATGTTATGAAACCAACTCACAAAAAGATAGAAAAGATAGATCAACGCCTTAGAAATAAGCCTCTTCGAGGGGGAAACCTCCTTTACATTACACAAATGAACAATTCTTGGATGATACAAATGACAAGACCTCCTTTCTATATATAGGAGTCTAAGGGGTCATAACATAATCGGAGCCGACATAAAAATAATAATATAAGGGCGCAACAATAACAATAGTGGGCTTTTATGAGGCACAATAATAATAATATGGAGACCACATGGGCACAACAATATAATAAGGGGGTTGCACTAATAACAATAGGGGTTACATTAGTAGTATAGGGGCCTAACATTTTGTAAAACACAACTCAATACAATATTTACAATAATATACACATATATACATATGCACATTTGCTCAACCAACAAATAAAATGATATGATGCCTGCATCTACAACAAGGGAATCCAAAATCTCACACCTCCACCCTCAAATTAGTACCAGGAATCACCTCCTACCCATGAAGTCCAAAATCCACTACCAAAATCAAAGTCAGCATCTAATTTCCATCACTACAATCCTTGCACTACTTGTTATAGGCCATTTTGTCACATTTGGTCAATAGGCCTACAAACTTAATTAATCAACATCCATGAACACCTTGTCATTATCCCTACACAAAGCCCTAGTCGTGACTCTTCCAAATCCCTGAGTTTTTGGGTCTGACTACTTCATTTCAATGCTTTTAAGGCCCAGCGCACCCTGTCCCTTTAGCGACCTACATTCAGTAGTAGGTTTCCCAGTTCTACACCATAAATTATTAGCAGCGGGTTGTCTCTTTTTAGGGGCGCGCTGATTCTAGAAATTCGGGAAAAATAAAAGAATCCCGAAGCTTCCTCTTCCACAAGCTTCCAGGAGTTATTTCAACCATTTACCTTAGATAAGAACTTTGAATCCTATCTGATCCTATCTTGTATATTTCACCTGTTATCCCTTGAGCTCATCCTCCCATCAAGAGTGGATCTCAAGCCTAGATTGGTAAATGGATAAGAATTCCTAAACTACCACACTCTCCTATAAATCTACAGCCATCTACAACATCAGGGTTGGCTTTTGGAGACTAATCATACCCTCATGTTATGACTTTGAACCTAATAGAGTTATCATCTCCATGCATTAGGGTGACATTGAGGTGTGCTTTGTGACAAGGAAGGATAAGTCGACTTGGGGAGATCTCTACAATATCAACTTCCATTTTTGGTTGTAAACTCTCTCCCTTTCATATTAATACAAAGAGTACCTATATGTGTTTATGTTATGTTTACATTCATATGTTTCAATGTTATGTTGATCCATTGAATAGAGTGATCAGATAATGCTACATAGATGTCGTAGATCTTTGGCATGTGTTGATTGTATGTGCAGGTTCTAATTATAGTGATTGAAGCATACAAGCTGAGAGGAGAGAAGAGCTTGCGACAGATCACAGGTAAGCATCTTTCCATTCCCATATTTCTTTAAGGGGAACTTTGTTTTTCTAGGGAAGACACTTTTGTCCGCAATCATAAATTCTGTATAACAAATTGGTGACCATACTAGGGATCGATTCAATCCCTTAGTGGTTTCCTTGACCTTAGCCCTTATTACACCTCTTGAACAGGCCTCCAGTGCTTCACTCGGTCTAAATTACCCTAAGAAGACCTTTCATTGAGTTGCATTTGATTTTTTGTGTCAGAAACTGGATTTTCCTTTATCAACGGTCTCCTTGATCTGCTGACAGAGCATTGCAATGCTCTTTGGCCTTCTCTACACCTATGTTGCATAGCACTGGTAGCCTATCTACCCCTGTGCTGACCCCAGTTTCATGTAAAAAATTACCTTTTATGCTTTTCTCTCTGATTAACTTGGTTCCAGTTGGTCTTCCTTGTGTCCCTGAGTGTGTCTTCATCTATCAAAAGCCTTCATCTTGTTTGCTTTTGGATTTGTGTGCCTTTATTAAGAATTTGTCTAGATTTTGCTTTGTTCTTGTCATTAGGTCATTAGCAAACTGATTTCTTGATCATTGGGTTGCTTGAAGGAATTTGTGTTTCAGTGATCGTTCTGAATAGTTTCTTTTATCGATGATTACGAAAATATCTTAGTTTTCATCTAAAAATTAAGTGGAATTGAAAAGAAAAATATTATGTATCATGCATTGCATTTAGGGTTTTGTGAGTGAAATTATAATTAGGAACAATTTCATTAGGGGAATTGTTTAACAGTCTTGTTTGTTGCATATTCTTTGTTCTTTTCCCTCCCATGCATAGATTTCCATTGAAAAAAAGGTTTCATTTCATCATGCTAGCTTGCATTTTAGGATATTTAGGTGAAATTTGTGGTGAGCCTTGAAAACTGAAACTTGATTCAAGATAAACTTTAGAATTTACTGAATCAATCTTAAGAAGCATTTGTAAGATTAATGCAAACATCTAGAGTTCTAGGCTAGAGACGTGTTCCAACGTCTATAAACATAGGAGCTATCATTTTTTGCCAATGTTGCATTCCAAGTGTGATATCCCTTTCCACGTACGTAAGTGTATCACATAGCTCTCTGCATACCTCCGGGTATATTGGATGGCACTCCACATATGAAAAGTATATGGGAACGCTCTCATCATATGCTTATGCATTAGACAACACTAACACAAATTGCACTTCCACATATCGTTGAGTATATTTTGGAAGTCCACCATAGGTTGTTACCCTCACCATAGGTAACTGAGTCGGTCGCCTTGTATACTGTGATACACCAAATACAACATTCGGGGAGATTGCTTGTCTGTACGTAAACCCTTGGTCCTCCAAGGTTGTATATTGCAGTTCACAATTGCTTGGTAAACCTTTAGGCCTAGTTTACCCTCTTTGATTTAATTTTGTGTTAATTGTTAAAATTTATTAATCCAACATGGAAGAACAACACCCTATCCTTTGTCGTTCACATAGAATGCAAAATAAGCCTCCCCTTCCACCAGAGGCAACTCTTGATCATCTTTAAAATCATAAGAAAACGCAAACTACCGAATCTAGTACTTCAAGGGCTATTACTTTTGGTCCTCCATCTGAGATAGATCCACCAAAATCATATTTTCCTATGAGTACGGAGCCCGAGATTACCTCTCCATTAGCTGGTGAATCTGACACAATCAAAACCAAAGCACCTGAAATGTCATTACCTGAGGTTATTAAACCTGACTATATGGAATCATTGACAATACAACATGAGGCTATACAACCTAAGGTACTTCAGTTATCTTCACCTATCACTTTAGGACCTTCCACTTCTCTTATTTTGTCTCATACACAACCCCAAACTATATATCTTGGACCTGACGGTGAACCACTTCCACCTAGTCTTGTGAGTATCAAAGAGATTCCACAGGAACAACCTCAACCCTCCTCTCTTATTTGAGTAGGGACTCATTTTTATCAGGCCCTTCCTTTTCCTTATCCTTATACTCCACCTCAACCTCCTCCGTTTGGTTCTTTTCCTTTGAACTCACCTTTGAGCTTCACTTGGCAATCTTATTTGGGACAATTAACCATGACTTAATCTTCTATGGTTTCTCATCTTGTATCTACTACCATGAATGAGATGCTTCCAAAGCCATTAATTAACCACGATTGATGCCCACTATGATGTTCACCCACCATTCAACTTGGAATATGTGTCTCATGACATTGGTCTTATTTTATTTACATGAAAAATCAACCAGGGGTTGTTACAAACCCCTCCCCCTTGGGGGAGCCCTGTCCTCGTTGTTCAATGACGCTTATAACCAGCAAAACATACTACCTAGGGAGCTTTATAACATAGATCGATGCAACATTTACATCATACCAAAGTGCTGAAACCATGAACACCATATTGTTTATGGAGCTTTATCTACCATCTCGATGTAGTATTTGCAATGACAAACACATATACTTATGCACATTTGCTTTCAACCATCAAATAATCATACTATCTATGGAGTTTTATAAAAACACACCTCAATACAATATTTAAAATAATGTACACATATATACATATGCATATTTTCTTAACCAACAAATAAAAGGATATGATGCCTGCATCTACAACAGGGGAATCCAAAAACTCACACATCCACCCTCAAATTAGTACCAGGATTCACCTCCTACCCAGGAAGTCCAAAATCCACTACCAAAATCAAAGTCAGCATCCAATTTCGAGCACTAAAATCCTTGCGCTACTTATTATAGGCCATTTTGTCGCATCTGGTCAATAGGCCTACAAACTTGATTAATCAACATCCATGAACACCTTGTCATCATCCCTACACAAAGCCCTAATCATGACTCTTCCAAATCCCTGAGTTTTTGGGTATATCTGCTCCATTTCAATGCTTTTAAGGCCTAGCGCACCCTGGCCCTTTAGGGACCTACATTTAGCAGTAGGTTTCCTAGTTCTACACCAGTGATGATTAACAACAGGTTCTCTCTTTTGGTGGTGTGCTGATTCTAGAAATTCGGGGCAAAAAAAAATAATCCAGAAGCTTCCAAGAGTTGTTTTAACCATTTACCTTGGATAAGAACTTTGAATCCTATCTGATCCTACCCTGGAGATTTCACCTCTTATCCCTTGAGCTCATCCTCCCATCAAGAGTGGATCTCAAGCCTAGATTGATAAATGGACAAGAATTTATAAACTACCACACTCTCCTATAAACCTACAACCATCTACAACATCAGGGTTGGCTTTTGGGGACTAATCATACCCTTATGTTACAACTTTGAACCTAAGAGAGTTATCCTCTCCATGCATTAGGGTGACATTGAGGTGTGCTCTGTGACAAGGAAGGATAAGTCAACTTGGGGAGATCTCTAAAATATCACCTTCCATTTTTTGTTATAAACTCTCTCCCTTTCATATTAATACAAAGAGTATATTGTTTTCCTATATGTGTTATGTTATGTTTACATTCATATATTTCAATGTTATGCCGATCCATTGAATAGAGTGATTGGATAATGCTACATAGATGTCGTAGATCTTTGGCTTGTGTTGATTGTATGTGTAGGTTCTAATTATAGTGATTGAAGCTACGATTGGAGCTTACAAGCCAAGAGGAGAGAAGAGCTTGCGACAAATCACAAGTAAGCATCTTTCCATTCCCCAAATTCTTTAAGGGGAACTTTATATTCTTTGGTTTCTGTTGTTCTATACCAAGCCACTAGATCTAGGGAAGACACTTTTGTCTGCAGTCGTAAATTCTGCATAACAAATGGTGACCATACTGAGGATCGATTCATTTCCTTAGTGGTTTCCTTGACCTTAGCCCTTATTACACCTCTTAAACAGAACCTCCAGTGCCTCACTTAGTCTAAATTGACCCTAGGAAGACCTTTGATTGAGTTGGATTTTACTTTTTTGTCAAAAATAGGCTTTTCCTTGATCATCGCTCTCCCTAGTCTGCTGACATAGCATTGTAGCGCTCTCTAGCCTTCTCTGCACCTGCGTTGCAGAGCATTGGTAGCCTATCTACACCTGAGATGACCCCTGTTTCATGTAAAAAAAATTGTCTTTTTATGATTTTCTCTCTGATTAACTTGGTTATAGTTGGTCCTCCCTGTGTCCCTGAGTGTGTCTTGGTCTATTAGAAGCCTTCAACTTGTTTTCTTTTGGATTTGTGAACCTTTGTTAAGAATTTGTTTAGATTTTGCTTTGTTCTTGTCATTAGGTCATTAACAAATTGATTGCTTGATTATTGGGTTGCTTGAAGGAATTGGTGCTCCAGTGATCGTTTTGAATAGTTTCTTTTATCGGTGATTAGACAAATATCTTAGTTTTCATCTGAAAATTAAGTGGAATTGAAAAGAAAAATCTTATGCATCATGTATTACATTTAGGTTTTTGTGAGTGAAATTATAATTAGGAACAATTTCATTAGGATAATTGTTTAATTTGTTGCATCTTGTATGTTGCAAAATTCTTTGTTCTCTTCCCTCCCATACATAGATTTCCATTGAAAAAAAAAGTTTCATTTCATCATGCTAACTTGCATTTTAGGATATTCAGGAGAAATTCGTGGTGAGCCTTGAAAACTGAAACTCAATTCAAGATGAACTTTAGAATTTTCAATCTTAAGGAGCATTTGTAACATTAGCGCAAGCATCTAGAGGACTAGGATAGAAACGTGTTTCGAAGTCTATAAACATAGGAGCTGTCATTTTTTTCCATCGTTGCATTCCAGGGGTGATATCTCGTTCCGCGTATGTAAGTGTATTGCATAGTTCTCTGCATACCTCCGAGTATATTAGATGGCGCTCCACACATGAAAAGTATATGGGAACGCTCTCATCATATTGTTACACATTAGACAACACTAACAAAGATTGCACTTCCACATATCGTCGAGCATATTTTGGAAGTCCACCATAGGTTGTTATCCTCGCCATAGGTAACCGAGTTAGACATCTTGTATGCTATGATACACTGAACAGAACATTTGGGGAGATTTCTTACCTGTACGTAAACCCTTGGTGCTCCAAGGTTGTATATTGCAGTTCAAAATTGCTTGGTAAACCTTTAGGCCTAGTTTACCCTCTTTGATTTATTTTTTGTGTTAATTAAAAATTATTAATCCAACATGGAATAACAACACCCTACCCTTCGTCGTTCACATAGAATGCAAAATAGGCCTCCTCTTCCACCAGAGGCAACTCCTGTCCATCTTCAAAAGCATAATATAACACAAACTATTGAATCTAGTACTTCAAGAGTTATTACTTTTGGTCCTACATTTGAGATAGATTCACCAAAATCATATTTTCCTGTGGGTATGGAGCCCAAGATTACCTCTCCATTGGTTGGTGAATCTGACACAGTCGAAACAAAATCCCCTGAAATCTCATTCCCTAAGGTTATTGAACCTGAATATATTGAATTAGAGAGAATACAACATGAGGTTATACAATCTTAGGTACTTCAGTTATCTTCACTTATCACTTCAGGACCTTCCTCTTCTCTTTTTTGGTCTTAGACACAACCCCAAACTATATATCTTGGACCTGACAGTGAACCACTTCCACCTAGTCTTGTGAGTATCAAAGAGATTCCACATGAAGAGCCTCAACCCTCCTCTCCTATTCGAGTATGGACTCATTTTTATTATGTCCTTCCTTTTCCTTCTCCTCATACTCCACCTCAACCTCCTTTGTTTGGTTTTTTTTCCTTTCAACTCACCTTTGAGCTTCCCTTGGCAATCTATTTGGGACAGTTAACCATGAATGAATATGCTATGGTTTCTCAGCCTGTATCTACTACCATGACTGAGACAACCTCATACGAGTCCTCCACATTCATGAATGGTTGTTAATGTTTGGCAACCTACCATGCCCGTACAACCTGGTTCGGTTGTTGCTTCATCTTTGGTTTTTCAACCTGTTCCACCTACATCTCAAATTCTTGTTCAACAATCTATATCTCAACCTATTCAATCTCAAATGAATGTGAGTCAACATTTACAGGTTGTACCTCTAACTCAACCAATCCTATTGGTGTTTGGCGCATATCAAGCCATGTATACCCAACCTTTTCAAGGTAACTTACAATCACAATAGTTTGGACAGGTCATTCCTCAAACTCAAGTGGGTCAGAACATGTATGGTATGGCACAGGCCCAACCTAACTAACCTTATGTTGGGATGATGCAAAATCCCACAAGGCAACAATATCAGTCGTATCAAGGTATCCCTCAAATGCCTTATGACCAACAATTCCAAACTCAATCATTTCAACCTTTAGAAGGTTATCCTGGAGCTGGACAATAGGGTTATGTGTATAATGGTTATCAAAATCCTCCACCCTCAAAGTCTCCTACAACTTCCAAATCACATTCTAAATCTCCCAATTCTAGATCTGAAGTTGCCCAATATTAATCTCCTAGCCTGACTACGAAAGCAATTGGTGAAACTTCCACTCCTCTTTGAGATCACCTTGTTCAAGCTCATGAATTGCAAACTTTAATTTAGAATTGGAAAGGATCTCCATCTCGGGAGAACACACAGCTCATACAGAACTTTCTGACAATAGTGTCACTTCATCACTAAGGTCTTCTGTAATTCTTACCAGAGCACATAGTGAGAAGCTCAAAATTCAACCTTTTGAATTTCCTTTACCAACACATAAGAAAAAAAAACATACTTCTGGAATTGAGTCTTCAACTAGTGAGATTATTTCATCTTCTCCACCTCATACTCCCTTTGTTCAACCCACTTCTTCTCAACCTACTTTGCCTTCTTCCCATCACTTTTTATCTTCATATTACACCCATATTCCTCTTCTACAATCAACCAGTGCTATTGTTAGCAGTAGTACTTTAGGGGAAACTTCTTCAACTATAAGTACTTCCACAACCCCTTCATCAAGCACAACTTCTTCTAGAATTAACATTAATCCAAGAATGGTAAACCAATAGGTTAAACCATGGAATAACCCAGGAGTTGTTGCAATGACACCTCCCATGCACCCTCTTCCTAAACATCTAGAGAGATGGTTGCTAAAGTATAATCCTGACTATCGTTTACCCTCAGAGGAACGTCTTCACAATTTCATGTTGGAAATCAATCTCAATGGGGTTTCCGAAGAGGTTGTGGTTTGTAGACTATTTCCTTATACATTTGGAGCAGAAGGGTCTTGGTATTTCACCTTACTAGTTGGATCAATTACAGATTGGGACACATTCAAAGACAAGTTCCTAAGGAAATTTGGGGATGACAAAATAATTGTTGCTTTGATTAATGATTTATGAAATCCTAAATCTACCCCAAACAAGAAAATCGAGTATTTCAATTCAAGGTTTAACAAATTATTGAATAAAATCCCAATTACTTCTAGACCAAGTGTTGATGTTCAGATTGAATGGTACATCATCACCTTACCTTCAAATATTGCAATGGTTTTAGACAGAGCTCAAAAAACTGTACTTGCTGATAATAAGAAATAAAATGGGATGTTCAGTTCCTACATCATCCTCCCTAACCATTACCATAGCAATGGTAGTAACTGTAGTGGCGAGGTACAAGAAATAATTGCGTTGGTAATCTAGGGGATATAATAAAGATGTCTGAATCAGTACATATTTCAAGGCATTGAAAGCCTTTTGAGAAACATAATCCCAATGGAAGGGAACCCCTTTCTTTAACAAGTGAGTACATCCTATGGTCAGTTCAGCATAGTTGGGAGCGAACCTCCAAAGAAAGTTAGCCTTCCGTTGGAGTCATCCAAACTGAAGAAGGGAAGAAGGAGCAAGCAGATAAATGATCATCTGGACTTTCAACAAACCAATACAAATTCAATGTTTTGATACAACAAAATCGAGAAGTCAACCGGAACTTACACAAAACACACACTTGTGCGGATTGAGTCGAATTTCATTAGGGGATTTTTGAGGTCTAAAATGGGCCTCCTAAGAAAAATGTACAACCAATATAAACTTTATAAGAACCAATAGGATTCAAGATGATGATGTTAACCATGGGGGATGATTCACCATTTTTGGATTAAAAAAGTAAAAAGATTATAAAACAATAAAACTACTTTTTAAACTCGTATTTTCAACTTATATCCCTAAGTTTTACTGAAATTTCGAGTGGAAGTACTCATTGGATCAAAATTTTAATCCCTCATCCAAGGAGTACCCATGTTGCATACTTTTGATGGACCCTGCTACATGAAAAATGAGAAATACATGAAAAAACGTGATTGCAATCACGTTTTTCATGTATTTCTCATTTTCATGTAACGTGATCCGTAGAAAGTATGCAACATGGGTACTCATTAGATGAGGAATCAAATTATGCATCCAACGAATGTTGCTGCTCGAAATTTGACTAAATCCATAGGGAGATAACTTGAAAATACAAGTTGAAAAAATTGTTTTTTGTTTGTTTGTTTGTTTTTTTTTCCTTTGTATGTTTGTTTGTTTGGTTTTTTTTTTTTTTTCCTCTAAAAATTGATGATGTAATATAATCTTATTTTATTATTTCCACTATTATTTTATAATTTCCTTAGGAGGCCCATTTTAGACCTCAAAATTCCCCTAATGTATAATGTCTACATCGTAAAAATATGGCCCTAAGATGCATCGGGTGATCAAACTGGTGTTTTGAATGAGCAGGAAAATCAACCAAATGTTTTGAATGAGTAGGAAAATCATCCAAATAGGGTTGCATAATATGTTTGATGTCATGGAAGGCATAATCCATTGCCCTTTGAAATGTAGCCCCACCATTCTTCAATCTGAAAGGGAGCTTTTAATATGAAAATGTGCCCCGGGGACAAATGAATGTGGTTTTATGTTGGTCTTTCGAGAGAATGTTGATTTGATTATAGCCGGAGAAGCCATCAATAAATGAAAATATTTCATAACCGATGCAATCATCAACAATTTGGTCAATGAACGAGGTGGGATAATTGTCCTTTGGACAAGCATGATTGATGTCCCGATAATTGACACACACACGAATTGTTCCCTATTTCTTCATGACTCGAACAATGTTAGACACCCAATCAATCAAAGGTACGGGATAAATGAGACCAACGTGTAGAAGTTTTTCAACGTCGGCTTTAATAATGACAACCTTCTTGGGATGGACCAGATGGAGGCACTGCTGAGATGGTTTGGCATTAGGATATGTCTTAATTTCATGCACAATGATGTTTGGATCGATAATTGGCATTTCTTCATAAGACTAGGCAAAAACATCTCTAAAATACTGGAATAGGGCTTTATAAGTCTTCACCTCATCAGGAGAGCAAGACACATCAATATGTAGATTTTTTACAATGTTGGGTTTAATCAAAATGTCAAGAGGGATAGTCTCTTCAATATTTGACAAGTTATTCTCATAATCGACATCTTAGCTAAATGCGAAATTCATAGACAACTCAACGATATTGGGTCAATAAAGTTCTCTAAGACTATCCTCGAAGAAATCTGGCAAGGAGGAACGATGATGATGGTCATCCCATGGTGCATCATCTGGCATCATGATCTCTATGATGCTCTCATCGATAAAACGTGTATGAGATAAAGGATCAGAGGATGTACCATAATCTAAAGAACAATCAACTTAATTAATCGAAGAGGAAGGATCAGAATAAGCAACTGGAAATAGATCCAGTTGGCAAGGAGAAATTCCAAGACCCTGCTGCTCCTTCAAATGTATAAGGAAATAGTCTTCAAACCACATCCTCTCGGAAACCCCGTTGAGATTGATTTCCAGCATGGAATTGTGAAGATGTTCCTCTGAGGGTAAACCATCGTCGAGATTATATTTTGGAAACCATCTCTCTAGATGTTTAGGAAGAGGGTGCAAGGGAGGTGTCATTGCAACGGCTCCTGGGTTATTCCATTGTCTAACCTATTGGTTTTCCATTCTTGGATTAGTGTTAATTCCATAAGAAGTTGTGCTTGATGAAGGGGTTGTGGAAGTACTTACAGTTGAAGAAGTTTCCCCTGCAATACTATTGCTAACAATAACACCGGTTGATTGTAGAACAGGAATATGGGTGGAATATAACAATAAAGAGTGATAGGAAGAAGGCAAAGTAGGTTGGAAGAAGTAGGTTGAATAGAGGAAGTATGAGGTGGAGAAGATGAAATAATCTCACTAGTTGAAGACTCAATGCTAGAAGTATGTTTCTTTTTCTTATGGATTGGTAAAGGAAATTCAAAAGGTTGAATTCTAAGCTTCTCACTCTTTGCTCTAGTAAGAATTACATAAGACCTTAGTGATGAAGTAACACTGTTGTTAGAAAGTTTGGTCTAAGTTGTGTGTTCTCCCCAGATGGAGATCCCTTCCCATTTCTGAATTAAAGTTTGCAATTCAAGAGCTTCGACAGGCTGATCTAGAAGAGGAGTGGAAGTTTCACCAACTGCTTTCATAGTCGGGCTAGGAGATGAAGATTGGGCAACTTTAAATCTAGAATAAGGAGATTTAGAATGTGATCTGGAAGTTGGAGGAGACTTTGAGGGTGGAGGATTTTGATAACCAATATACACACAACCCTGTTGTCCAGCTCCAGGATAACCTTGTAAAGGTTGAAACGACTGAGTTTGGACTTGTTGGCCGTAAGGCATTTGAGGGATACCTTGATACGGTTGATATTGTTTCCCTGTGGAATTTTGCATCACCCCAACATAAGGTTGGTTAGGTTGTTCCTGTGTCATACCATGCATGTTCTAACCCATTTGAGTTTGAGGAATGGCTTGTCCAAACTAGTGTGATTGTAAGTTACCTTGAAAAGATTGGGTATACATGGCTTGAGATGCACCAGACATTGCCAGATTTGGTTGAGTTAGAGGTACAACCTGTAAATGTTGACTTACATTCATTTGAGCTTGAAAATGTTGAGATATAGATTACTGAACAGGAGTCTGAGATGTAGGTGGAACAGGTTGAAAAAATAAAGATGAAGCGACAACTGAACCAGGTTGTACGGTCATGGTAGGTTGCCAAACATTAGTAGTCATTCCAGAATGTGGAGGACATGTATGAGGTTGAGCACTTACTTGAGGATATGGAAATATCCCTGCAATAGGTTGCCCCCTACCAAACGAGGAGGGTAATATGGAGGCTCTCCCCCAAGAGGAGGGCTCCCAATAGGAGGAGGATTGGGTTGTTGTAGGTGTCCATACCCACTAACCTTAGGACCAATCTGCTGCTAAACTATAGGTGTAGATGGAGGAAGAGGAGAAGACTATGTAGCACTCATTAAAGAAGTTTGAGATGGAATTCTTGATGTAGATGACATGGGAGAGGTCCATGGACTGGATGTTGCACCAGAGAAGGTACCAGACAAAGGTTGGTAACCAGGCGGGAAAGACATGCCACCATACAAATGTGTCTTTAGTGATGTTACAAACATGGATGAGGTTACAACCTAGGTTGTCTCAGTCATGGTATTAGATACAAGCTGAGAAACCATAGAAGATTCAGTCATGGTTAACTATCCCA
The DNA here is from genome assembly GCA_000404065.3 of Pinus taeda. NCBI lineage: Eukaryota > Viridiplantae > Streptophyta > Pinopsida > Pinales > Pinaceae > Pinus > Pinus taeda. The sequence continues at coordinate 150,365 of APFE031429824.1, read as the reverse complement.
AAGAAGATTGCCAAGGGAAGCTCAAAGCTGAGTTGAAAAGAAAAGAACAAGACAAAGGAGGCTGAGGTTGAGTATGAGGAGAAGGAAAAGGATGGGCCTGATAAAGATGAGTCCTTACTCGAATAGGAGAGGAGGGTTGAGGCTCTTCCTTTGGAATCTCTTTGATACTCACAAGACCAGGTGGAAGTGGTTCATCGTCAAGTCTAAGATATATAGTTTGGGGTTGTGTCTGAGACAAAAGAAGAGAAGAGGAAGGTACTAAAGTGATAGGTGACTATAATTGAAGTACCTTAGGTTGTATAACCTCATGTTGTATTATCTCTGATTCAGTATAGTCAGGTTCAATAACCACAAGTAATGAGATTTCAGGTGCTTTGGTTTCAACTGTGTCAGATTCACTAGCCAATGGAGAGGTAATCTCGGGCTCTGTACTCATCGGAAAATATGATTTTGATGGATCTATCTTAGATGGAGGACCAGAAGTAATAGCTCTTGAAGAACTAGATTTGTTAGTTTACGTTTTCTTATGCTTTTGAAGATGGCCAAGAGTTGCCCCTGGTGGAAGAGGAGGCTTAATCTGCATTCTACGTGAACAACAAAGAGTGGGGTGTTGTTCTTCCATGTTGGATTAATAAATTTTAACAATTAACACAAAAACAAATCAAAGAGGGTAAATTAGGCCTAAAGGTTTACCAAGCAATTGTGAACTTCAATATACAACCTTGGAGGACCAAGGGTGTACGTACATGCAAGCAATCTCCTTGAATGTTTTGTTCGGTGTATCACAGTATACAAAGCGATCGACTTGGTTACCTATGGTGAAGATAACAACCTATGGTGGACTTCCAAAACATACTCGATGATAAGTGGAAGTGCAGTCTGTGTTAGTGTTGTCTAATGCGTAACCATACGATGAGAGTGGTCCCATATACTTTTCATGCGTGGAGCACCATCCAATATACCCGGAGGTACGCAGAGAACTGTGTGATACACTTACGTACGTGGAACGAGATATCACCCTTGGAATGCAATGCTGGAAAAAAATGATAGCTCCTATGTTTATAGATGCTGGAACACGTCTCTAGCCTAGACCTCTAGATGTTTGCTTTAATGTTACAAATGCTCCTTAAGATTGTGTTGGGCTTCAAAATGTCATACAAATATCACTCATTACCATACATTTTTCACCTATGCTTCCATTATATCACTCATTATTCACTACCATGTCACTTCATTTTCCCTATTGTTCATCATTAATGGGTCTCATTTATATCTTCCAAATATTATTCATTTTCAAGCATTTTTAAGAGAAATTCTTGATTAAATATTAGAAAATAATATATTTTACTTCATATATGGAAAGTGGATTGTTTTTGTGACATGTAGGTTCCAAGGAAGCTTCCAAGACACCTTTATGTGGCCTTGAATGATCAAATTCGAATTTGATAAAATAAGCCCCATGGAGAAGATCAAGGACAAAAGGGGGTTATGTGTCTAGATGGTTGAGAGATGTATGGAACTAAAGAGATATTAGTGGATCATTATTATGAGTTTGTTATCTCATCCCATTGTATAAATAGGAGTACAATCTCCTCCATTTGTAATCTTAGAGTCTTCATTTGTAATCTTAGAGTTCCATTTGTAATCTTAAAGTTGGTTTGTACATCATGATGGAGATTTTGAAATAAAGAAACATACTTTGATTTTGTTGCTTCTACATTTGAGTCTCCTTTGAAGTGGTGTGCTTGTGGAGTTATGGAGGGCCCCCATGGCCTCACTTGCATGCTTATTTTAGGTATAATTTAATTTATGTTTTTATTTCATTTCAGCTTTTAAGTTCTTGTTAGATATTCTAATTGTTGGAAGAAATCTTAAAATTCATGTGTTCTTGTAAGGGAACCATAAGATCGCCGACAAATTAGGAATTTCTCTAGTTTTTTTAGTTGTTGGAAGAAATCTTAAAATTCATGTGTTCTTGTAAGGGAACCATAAGATCTCCGACAAATTAGGAACCTCTCTAGTTTGTTTAGTTATTGGAAGAGATCTTAGCGAATGTGTTCTTGTAAGGGAACCAATAGATCTCAGACAAGTTAGAAATCTTTCTAGACCTATAGGTGGTACTTCTAAGTTTACCTTCTCGGGTTGAAATTAATTGAACTCTGATTTGCATCCGCATTTTAGACCAAACATTTTGGCGTCGTTGCCGAATAAGTGCAACTAGAAGGATTTAATAATTATTTTATGCATTTGTTTTTATGGACTAATTTGTGGAATTTGGTGATAGCAGGTTCATAAAGGAGTTCAAAGTTTGAAGCATTTTTATTTTCGCACATAGTTAATTGAAATTCAGTTTTTATTTTAAACCCCCCATTTCCCACTAATCCATCTACGGATGAAGAATTTGACAATGTTGAATAGGTACTTCTTGGAGAACAAGGACAATAACCTTGAGCCAACTCTAAGACAAGTTACTCACATAATTGCAAATCATAAGGTAAAAATTTTAAATCGTGATGTGAGCATGTTCAAACTTTTAATCCATAGATGGCTTCATTGGAAGCATTCTTTTACCTAGGAAATAAACAAATCTTTCAAGCAAGATAAGTAGAATAGATTAGAAAAATAAAAATGAGATCTCATTAGAAGTCATTAGAATTCAGTCTCATTAAAAGTTTTTAGTCTTATTTTCAAAAATAAAAATAAAACATTATGAATAAATTCAGTGGCACAGTAAGAGCTGCTTCATCTTCTCATTTCTATGTCTTGTTTCTATATCACGGGTAAGCCAGGAGCTTGATTATCAGAAAGCTTTATCTTTTGAGAGTCTAAACGCCCGCACGACATTGCAAAAAGTGTGTAGATAATGCGAGGTTTGATCGCAAATCTTGATTGTGTTTATTATTCATCCACGCTAACCTGCATAAATAAAAATAAATCAAAAGATTAGTATGCTCTCTTCCTGCGCTTCGTGCGATCAAGAAGATCAGAAAATTTATTGATTTATTTGAAATAAAAATACTCTTGCTGGAAAATTGAGCTGCGCATTCTATCGATTATAAGAAATTTGCAAGATTCTGATATCGATCTGCTGCAGCAATTTAATTATCTATTCAAACTAAATTCACAGCATATTGAAATAAATCAATGGCATTATTATTAATGCACATATGATTGTTTGATTTTGCAATTTTTTATCACATTCTCTAGTTCTGGCCTCTCGATTTAAATCTATTGTTCGTACGCCATATACAACATAGATATATATCCATTGGAACACGAATCTTCCTCTTTCCATGTAAACTCTATCTTAGTGAAAATCAAAGAAAGCGCATTTCCTGTTTTTTTGGTGCACATAGCTACAAGTGGGATGAGAATTCCAACTATAGATAAGAGTACTGGAACATTGAGACCGATAGGCATCCACTAAGAGAATTCCTGAGTAAATAGAATCAATACTTAAAATGTTTGTGACGAAGGAAGCAAATTCATGAAGGATTGGCATCAAATTACGAACATACTTCCCAAATCGTGGACATAGTTACAATGACAATTAGTTGAATTAAAGCGTGTATCTATAAGCATGGCATTGTTTGACTGATCAACGTGGAATCTGCAAGTAACATTGATCCAAAAGAAAGAGTGGAGCTATTTAACTGATCCACGTGGAAAATAAAGAGAAATATGTTTTCGGTGATTCAACTACAGAGGTTCAAATACCAGTGTTTTCTTTGATAGCAACTATAGATTTCTCATCTCATGGCAGTTGATCACAATTGTGTAGTGATATTCGGGAAATTCTCCAACACCTTGCAAGGAGTCCCAAGGCACATGCAGCATCCTTTTCAACCTTGTGCTCACAGGCAATCCATATGTAACCCCTTAAAAACGTCAGTTTTGAAAAGCGGTTTGTGATCGAACCAAGACAAATCTGGAAAAACAAAGACATGGTTTTTTTCCACAATAGAGTGAGCTACATAACCCAGAAATCGTTTTCTTGAATTCCTAACAGTTTGAGAGGAAATCGTAGTTCTTTGGGACCCTGTTTTGGTAACTACGTAAAAAAAAGTTTTAAAATTAATGCACAGACAATTACGGGTTTTGCTGGCAGTGAAAATCTTTGAGAAGTGCGTAAGTGTAGACAAAGTTAATAAAACTCAAAGATATTACAACGAGATTTCTGTGCTGCGATCGCTCACATTTATTCCTATGGTGCAATATGGATCTGTTAGCAAATATGGATATGTTGACACAAATAATGCCATCCCATCTTGCCATCTGAACCGTTGTACACATGATCCCATTTGTCAATCACATGATGAGCATGCACAATTTTCTATGGTATCAAATGCAGCATATCTTCCACCTCATAGAAATTGAGCGTTAGCCAGACCGCTACAGAATACTCAATTGGTTACATTCCCTATTGATTGGTGATGGTTTCAATGCTTGTGGATAGATAAAGTAATGATTCCATTGCTTCCAGTTTCACTACTTAGCGCTTGGAAATATAGTTTCCTTCTTGTGCGTGCTTGGGTTGGATAGAGAGTAATTGCTTCTCGATTCATTCGATAGAGGGAGAGATGTATATTTACACACACTATTGCACTTCTAGTTGAGCCTCATATTCTGCAACTTCTCGATGGGCCTTATCAATGCTAAATGCCTTTTCAAAAGTTTCACTGAAAATCTAATATATGCTTGTTAAAAGCCCGTACTTATTGACATATAGGATTTGTTTTTTTTTTTGCATCCCTAAAAACAAACTCATCAACAATAGCATAAGTACAGCGAAGACGATCTTGAGTGGCATTGCTTTCTTATGGCCGCTTTAGGAGCATTTTCAAGTTCCACGGATAGTGCAAGCCTAAGAAGAGCATTGCGTAAGTGTCAGAACATGGATGGGCATTCAACAACCTTGATTTATGAGATCCTAGTTCCCGGTTCGATCTGCTCACCAAATAAGGTTTCGAATCAATTCAGATAGGCAACAATCATCCAAGGACCAATGGTGCATGCCACAAGGCCACTGCGTTCTTTCTGCTGACCAGGGCAGAACGAGTTCAATGATATTGGTTCATGCTCTCTTGCTAATGGTTTGGTCTCAGTTTTTTTAAACACAAAGAATCGGGGGTTCCCACAGTGGCAGCAAAAACTTTATTTCATACAATGGCCCAGCGTAGTCCTTCTTGTAGCACGGCCGTTCCTATCCTGCCTCAACCAAACACCCTCCAGCTGCCTTCAATCCCGCTATCTCACAAGTAATGCGTTTTGTTTTGTGTATGTTTTTGCGTTTGTTTTGCATTTATTTTGATTTGTATTTATTTTTGTTATATATTGTATTTATTTTTAATTTTGTTATATATTTAATTTGTTTTGTTTTGATTTAGTTATATACATTTAGTTCTAATTTTTTATTATAGATAATGTTTGTTATATTGTTATGATTATATTAATATATTAATATAATTGTAATTTGTTGTAATTTGTTATATTTTTAATTATAATCTATTGTATATATTTGTCAATTAATGTTTGTTATGTTATTTAATTGTTATTTAATGATTGTTATGATGTTAGGATATATATTAATATATGATTGTATTAATATGTTAATATAGTATTTTATAATGTTAGGTTATGATTGTTATTGTTACGTTATGATTGTTATCATTTTAAAAAAAAATAAAAATTAGAAAACGGTTATGTGTTTTATGACAGTTATTGGTTTGAAGGATTTAAAGGGTGAATATTGGTATGTGAAGGATATTGGCATAAAACAAAACTTTGGTGGTATGCAAATTGAGAGAATCATGAGAATTATAGGAACTCGTTGAAACTGCAAGAGTTGGCACAAGTGCAAAAAACAAAAAAAAAATCCACAAAATTCACGCAAATTTGAAAATAAATAATGGAACACTTGGAAACAAATTTCGAGGATCGATTTATCAAACATTTGGAGGATTTTATAGATGATGATTATCTTGTTTTGATAGCTTCAAGTTCGCATTAAACTCATAACATCTTTCTGTTGAATGTTTTTATGTGACATACTAATATGCAGAACACAACAGATCTTTCTAATGTCAATCTTTTTGCCGAGCACATTTCATGAGTTATTTGACACGAACAGGGAGTATTACTTTTCATGGTTATTTTTAAGAATGGATTGATACAAATATCATGAATTTAGTTAATTTCAACACTTTGACTTTTCTTAAATCTATTTTATTTGGTACAAAATTTTTGCGTAAGAATCATGAAGGAAATGGCCATTTCTTCTTGAACAAACTTATGTTTTCTTTCTGCCAAGTTTTTTTTTTTTTTTTTTTTTTTTTTTTTTTTTTTTTTTTTTTTTTTTTTTTTTTACAGGTTATAGGAAAATCAAGTGATCATTATGGAGATTACATTGTGACGACAATTGGTCTTCCAAAGACTAAATTCATGAAAAATTCTAAAGACAAATCCATCTCCACTACCACCACCTTGCACCTCCCTTTTTGAAACAGATTTTGAATTCCACCAATTGTAAATCCATAAAGCATGAAATTTCCATATCCACTTTTCACAGCAAGAGTTCTTATTCATACACCATGCATTTCCTTTCATCCATTCCTTACAAGATTATTGTCAATTTCCTTGTCATTACCATTCCCCTTCATTTCTGCCAATAAAACCCTGCTTCTATGTGTATCATTGAGTCAAAGTCCTAGAGTCTAATTATCTTTGCAAAAACACCTAGAGGCTTGCATGCCTTAATGGCAAGTACTCTTGCCAATGAACAATGGGAGTACATTAATATCCCTTGTTTGTTGGATCTTGTAGGGGACTCGACCACGACAAATTTATTCTTACCTACAAAGATGTGTTAGGCATCTTGACTCCCATTGGAATCAATGGTGGGAGCTCTTGTGTTGGCTAGTGGAATTCATTAAAGGCCACTAAGTCAAAAACTTCTTGCTATGTTTGACATCGGCACATTTATTCACATAGTAAGATTTGTGCCATCGAGCGTTGAAGACTTGAAGACCCATATTTTGTAGCAGATGAAGAAGATTTCCTTTCATAGTATTTCAATGTGTAAATGACTTGAGGACAAGTCAATAAATAAGGCTGGGGGGGGAATGTAACTTCTATATTTTATATACCTTCCAAGCCTTATATATTTTCAGCCATATTTAGCGGACTCATCAGATTCATCAGACTATCCAGCAGCAAATATGACAATACAGATCCATCTTTCATCCACAACTTGCAGAAGAAGCTTCAGATCAGAATTGTAGCAGCTGAACATGCATGATTCATCCACTTCTTTAGGTAAGTAAGGTATGATGTTTTCTAACCTTTAATCTTGAAATTCTTTTTAGATGCTAAAATGATGATATTTGGAAAATATTCCACTATTTCACTATTCACTTTCTCATTAAAAATTGCCAAAAACCATCAGTTGGGGGGGGGTAATTGAACACCTCATTTCTTTCTCTCATTCATATTACATCTTAACCTACATAGTCTTCCCACAATAAAAACTACTACAAAATGATGAGCATATTAAATGACTTCTTAAAAATGATTGATATCAACAAAGTAAATAATGATTGTAACACAAGAACCAATCATTAAAAAGAGATCTAAACAAAGGAAATAATGATTGTAACACAAGAACCAATCATTCAAAGATGCAAATGCTTTGCAAAAATAAAATTTATCAAAAGATGTGCAAAGTTAAAATGAATTCCATGATGCACGGAACGGAGGCACGAGGGACTGCGAACTGGAGGACACGCAACTAGGGTTACAGAGGGGCTCTAAGTTTGCTCCCTATGGAGCACAGCAGAGGAGGGAGCTCCACTCCCTCCTACAAGGAAGCGATTGCCAACAGAGGCAAGTCACCACTAGGTAATGTCAGAGGTTCTGGTGAAGAGGGGCGGGGGAATAATGAAAAGGAGTCAGATGGGGCCGGGTCTAAGGAAAACAGCAGCACAAAGGAAAAAGAGGAAGAAGACAAAAGCCAGGGAACAAGGGACAAATATCAAAAGGGACCGTGCAGACCCAAAACGGAGATTACTCCTAGAGTAGTGTTGAATGATCATGCTCTACAGGAGCACAGGGAACATATGGGGACTTACACCATAATCTGCAAATTCATGGGAATTTGGCCCTTTAAAAAGGCATTACAGACATGGATCAAATACCACTGGAAACCCAAAGGTAGTATTGATATCTATATGGGGTCAAAGGGTTTTTTTACCGTGGTATTTACTAACATTAAAGATAAAGATAGAATATTCGAAGGAGGACCCTACTTTTTTGCAGCGGGCCTCTATATGCGGCCGTGGAAGATGAACTTCGTTCCAGAAAGGGAGACATTCACCTCGGTGCCTGTTTGGGTAAGGCTCTATTCCCTACCTCTCGATTATTGGCAAAATGTTTCACTTGCTGCCATTGGCAATAAACCAGGTCGTTTTGTTAAAGCTTCGGAAGCCACAAGACGGGGTAAATATACTTCCTATGCTAGGATTTGCGTAGAAATGGATCTATCAGGCGCTCTTCTGGATGAAATAATCCTGGAAGTTTTTTATGAGGAATGGGTCCAAACAGTGGATTATGAGCATATCCCGTTTAGATGTCGTAGATGCCATGAACATGGTCACTTAATTAGAGACTGTCCTCTTAGTAAAGTAGACAACAAAGGAAAACCTAATACAGTGAAGGATACTGAAAACTTTCAGAAAGTGGTAAGTAAAGGAAAAGGTGGCAAAGAGGGATCAAAGCAATAGCACAATGAGGGGCAAAAGATCAACCTAAACAGGTTTCAAGTTCTGGAAGAAAATGAAGAAATGACAAGTGTAGATCAAATAATGGAGGAAGGCCCTAAGGAAAAGGAGAAGGAGGAAAACTACAACATAACACAAGAGATTTGTAATAGGAAAGAAACTATGATTAGTGAGACTGAACCAGAAATGGATATGGAAATGACCCAAAGTGAAATAAAATCGGAGGACCATGAACTGCAGGAAATTCTAGAAAAGGAACACTTAGATCTAGAAGGGTTCTTGATGCAGGGAACCATGGGAGGGATAGATTCACTACCTCAAGAGGATTGCAACAGAATACAGCAGTTGTTTTTATGGAAGACTCAGGAAAGAGGGTTAGAAACAGGGATAACCACTGACAAGCTAGAAAAGAAAGGAGTGAAAACAATGAAACCAACCCCAGGACTAGCTCCTAGAAATGCTGGTAAGAAGAGAGGCCAAAAAAAGCAGAAGGAACTTTTTATGGAGTGTGGAAAGCTAATGATAGATTCGGGTAAGATGAAAGACCTAACCAGCTACTCCTTTACAAGTCCTTAAATATGAAATTTACATCTTGGAATATTAGAGGTCTAGGAAGTAAAAGAAAACAAAGATTGCTTAGTAATAGAATGAAACAAGATATGTCGAATATGATTTTCATCTAGGAAACGAAATGTTCCATTCAGAAAATAAGACTCATACACAGCAAATGGCTCATTAGATATGAGTTTCTAGAGGTTAAAGCTGAGAACACAGCGGGCGATATTCTCACTCTTTGGAATCCCCAAAGGGTCAGCATCATGGATGCAGAGGCATCAAGAAATTATCTATCAGTGGTCATTCAACCTGTTGGGGTTTCGGAAACATTCCTAGTCACAAATGTTTACGGTCCTCAAAAATTAGAGGATAAACTCAAATTGTTAGAAGCCCTTATTGACCTTAGAAGTAGACAGGCTGGAATGCCTTGGATAATGGGAGAATATTTTAACATGATCAAATCTCTCTCAGAAAAAAAGGAGGTGCTAGAGTGCTCAACAAAGACTCCTTAGCGTTCCAATCATTTACAGACAATATGAATCTGGTTGAGTCAGATTCAAGCAATGGCCTTTTTACATGGAACAATAAAAGAGGAGGTGAGGCGCTGGTAGCGTCTAAGTTAGACAGGTTCATGATATCAAAGGAATTGATGCTTCTAAATAGAGAAATAACAGCTCGAGTGCTTCCTTTTGGAGGTTCAAATCACTGGCCAATTCAATTGGAAATCAAAGGTATAGATTCTCCCAGGAATAGACCCTTCAGATTTGAAAATATCTGGCTCTCCCACCTGGATTTCATTAGTAACATTGAAAAATGGTGGTCTGAAGACTTGCAAATCCAAGGATCTAAGATGTACCTCCTTCATAGAAGACTAAAGTCATGGGGGTCTTGGCTTGGATGGTCAAGAGATTCTTTGTAAAGCTCTAGGAGCCAAACTCTGGTGGAGATGGGTGCAAGAGCCAAAAGCTCAGTGGGCCAGGATATGGAAAGAGAAATATGCCAGCTCTTGGCACACTAATGATCTCATTAGAATGTTTGGAATTATAAAAGGCTCCTACATATGGAATAGAGCCTGGGAAAACAGAAGCCTAGTTCAAAAGAACGGTTTCTGGGAAATTAGAACAGGAGATCTTGCTCTTTTTTGGGAGGACAAATGGCAGCAAGAACCAATGATGTTAACAAAGAATTTTGTAAGCCTCAAGCAGGAAACAGATGCCTAAGGGTTAATCAGAGTTAAGGATTTTTGGGATCTTTCTCATAACCCCGAAAAGTGGAGAAGTTGGGGAAACATTGAATGCAAAGAGGACAGCCCCCTAAAAATCAAAGCAGAGGCTCTTGGGGACTTGCTCAAGCAAAGGATGATCTTAATAACAGAGGGGCAGGATCAATTGAGATGGGGTAATAACAAGAGAGGAGCCTTTAATCTCAAGGAAGCAAAAGGTTTTCTACTTGGGTTGGGTTCTAGTGTTCCAAACAAGACCTGGAGGCATCTCTGGAGGTAGCAAGGTTGGATGAAGATCAAACTTTTTATGTAGTTGGTTCATCACAAGAAAATATTGACTTGGGACAATATTAGGAGAATGGGAATTATGGGGCCTTCTAGGTGCCAGCTCTGTGAGGAGCAAGAGGAGACAATGGAACATATTCTCAATAGCTGTTCATACACAACCTGGCTGTGGGATTCATTCTCTTCAATTTTCCACCAGTCTGATAGGAACAGAGGAAGTATTACAAATACCCTAAACCACTGGAGAAGAAACTTCATGGAGAATGAATTCCTAAATTTGGCCAGGGCCTTCACACCCTGATTTATTATCTGGAATGTTTGGAAAGAAAGAAATAAAAGAATTTTCAAGAATGGAAAGTCTTCAGCACAACATCTACTTGATCTTATCTTGAAACAGCTCAGAGAGACAGTCAGCTCTACTGTTAGTAATATCCCCACGAATCCACCCTCAGATGAAGAGCATAGAATTCTCAGGCAACTAGGATTGCAAGGGATAACTCCTCAAGGTATAAACGGAAAGGATAAAACCATGGTTATAGAAAAGGACTACTTGCAACCTCCACCGAAAGGCTTTCTGAAATATAACATTGATGGTGCCTCCAAAGGCAATCCGAGAGCTGCTGGTTATGGAGGAGTTTTAAGGGATGATGAGGGCAATATTATCTTTATCTTCCACTGTCATTTAGGTAGAGATACCAATAACTTGGTGGAAGTGATGGCTCTGGAGCAGTGTCTAGAGTTTCTATCACAGAACCATCGCTCAAATATCATTGTAGAAGCGGACTCTGAGATAACCATCAACACTGTGAAAAGAATCAGTGGTGGTTCTCGGCCGAAAAGAGTCTCGAATCATTGGAAACTTATCCAAGTTTATCAAAGAATCCAACTACATTTATAGGGCCTCCAAACCATAAGTTTCAACCATGTTCGACGTAATGCCAATAAGCTTGCCGACTTACTGGCCAATCAAGGTGTGTGCAGTGCAGAATGTGGGATGGCTAAAAAGTGGCAAGAAATTCCTCCAAGTCGTCTAAAGGCTATCTGTGAGGATCAAGTTGCTAAGGACAAGGAGGTTTTCCAATTTCGGGCTAGGTTGAATAACATGAATTGATGTCACCGGAGTGTTCAACCTCAGCCCAGCAGGATGAGCCAGGAAGGCTGGAGAGTCAAGTTTGGTCTCACCTTCTCCCAGAGCATTTCGACCGGTATCCCCAGGTTTCTGGTAAGCACTCTGCGGATTCAACTCCCAAATAAACTCGGGATTGGTTTCAGGTTTCATGGTACGAATAGGGACAACGGGCAGTTAATGGTGTACAACAGTTGGCTTCCTCTTCACGCTTTTGGGTTAGAAATCCTGGCAATAAGCGGGTTTCCGGTGATCGCTCATCTGCAAAGTGGTAAGTGTTTTTACAGTTATGGGAGTGATCCCATAAGGTGCACGATACGTGGCATGGTGGCAGTTACAGAAACCACCCTTCATCGCTTGTTAAAGTTTGGTTGGGTTTGACGCAACGATATTGCTCCTGGCTGTAGGATCTGGCAACTTGGCTAGACGGTTGGGATGGTCTGCGCTGTTTGGTGGGACCCGTCGAACCATCTCTCCATTTACCGATGGTGTGTCTTGTCCTTTCCTTCCTTTGTGTTCATTGGGAGGTCGAGTATGATCGTTGACGTTGGTAGGCTCCGGGGGGTGTTTTGACCGGTTTGTTGTTGTCCTTTTGGGTTTTTCCATGAGTTTTGAGCTTTCGAGTGTTAGTGGGAGGGTCCTTGTCCTTAGCAAGATTACCTGTTCTCCTGTGATCTAAATTGACAGGTTTATGTACACTTTGTAACTTATCTTTTGAATTAATGAAATAGAAGGTTCGGCTCTTGCTTCAGCAAAAAAAAAATGAAGTCCATGATTGAAAGATGGTTGTTACACAAGAACCAAACATCTTGTAAAAGGAAGCTCATCTAAGAATCAAATCAAATAAGTCATTGTAGTAGCTTGCATGAGGAAATGCAAGAGCTTCAGTTGGGGGGTATGTTGGGCTTCAAAATATCATACAAATATCACTCATTACCATACATTTTTCACCTATGCTTCCATTATATCACTCATTATTCACTACCACGTCACTTCATTTTCCCTATTGTTCATCATTAATGGGTCTCATTTATATCTTCCAAATATTATTCATTTTCAAGCATTTTTAAGAGAAATTCTTGATTAAATATTAGAAAATAATATATTTTACTTCATATATGGAAAGTGGTTTGTTTTTGTGACGTGTGTAGGTTCCAAGGAAGCTTCCAAGACACCTTTATGTGGCCTTGAATGATCAAATTCGAATTTGATAAGATAAGCCTCATGGAGAAGATCAAGGACAAAAGGGGGTTATGCATATAGATGATTGAGAGATTTATGGAACTAAAGAGAGATTAGTGGATCATCATTATGAGTTTGTTATCTCATCCCATTGTATAAATAGGAGTACAATCTCCTCCATTTGTAATCTTAGAGTCTTCATTTGTAATCTTAGAGTTCCATTTGTAATCTTAAAGTTGGTTTGTACATCATGATGGAGATTTTGAAATAAAGAAACATACTTTGATTTTGTTGCTTCTACATTTGAGTCTCCTTTGAAGTGGTGTGCTTGTGGAGTTATGGAGGCCCCATGGCCTCACTTGCATGCTTATTTTAGGTATAATTTAATTTATGTTTTTATTTCATTTCAGCTTTTAAGTTCTTGTTAGATATTCTAATTGTTGGAAGAAATCTTAAAATTCATGTGTTCTTGTAAGGGAACCATAAGATCGAATTAGGAATTTCTCTAGTTTTTTTAGTTGTTGGAAGAAATCTTAAAATTCATGTGTTCTTGTAAGGGAACCATAAGATCTCCGACAAATTAGGAACCTCTCTAGTTTGTTTAGTTATTGGAAGAGATCTTAGCGAATGTGTTCTTGTAAGGGAACCAATAGATCTCAGACAAGTTAGAAATCTTTCTAGACCTATAGGTGGTACTTCTAAGTTTACCTTCCCGGGTTGACATTAATTGAACTCTGATTTGCATCCGCATTTTAGACCAAACAGATTGATTGAATGAATTTTAAAGTTTATCTTAAATTTAAATTTCACTTGAATATCCTAAAATGCAAGCTAGCATGATGAAATGAAACTTTTTTTTTCAATGGAACTCTATGTATGGGAGGGAAGAGAACAAAGAATATGCAACATCAAAGATGCAACAATTTAAAAAAAAAAAATAGAGTGAAATAAAAATGATTTCCAATTGAAGATGGCGATCTAGATGCACTTAAGTGCTCATTTGTCCCAAAAATGCTTAGAAACAACACAATATATAAGTTGTGATAGATTGTAGATTCACGTGGGATGAATTGCATACTTCTCAAAGTAAGTTGCACAATGGTCATCTTCATTGATGGGCAACATTTTGAATCCTTATCTAAATTTGTCCTCACTAGTAACAATCAATTATAGTAAAAGAAAATATGGCATCATTGAATATTAAATGCTAAAGAAGAAGCAAATATGGAAGTAAAAGAGGAGGATGGCATTATTAAACAAGGGTTGCATCAGTCCTGCCAAATAATTGTGAATATAACCAAATAATTGTGAATATAACCAAATAATTGTAAAAATAACCAAAAATTACCAACAAATATTGAAACAAATTGTATCCAAAATCATAATAACATATTGAAATGGAAAAAGAAATATTATTCAATACACATTATTAACAAATAACTAATCAATTCCGTTGATATATTCTAAATCCGAAATTATTTATATAACAACCATTTAATATTAACAAGAGGAAAAGAAATATAATTTAATTAAAATAAATAAATAAATAAAATTAGTTTGTAAAACTTCAGTCAACTGTGGTAACAACTTAATAAGTGGCTAATTATCAAAATATGAATGATAGTTAGCTGCATGATAACATTTATGGAAGCAACACAAAAATCATTCACAATCTATGGAACTTCCTCAATTTTAGGAGCTCAAGAAGTAGGATAATATGCAAAATCCATATTTTTTTTTTTTTTTTTTTACAGAAACGGTTATGGAGCTTTTATATTAATCTTGGGCTAAATGCCCAAATCTGATTACATTATGAGTTTCTTTGTCCTGGTGCGTTCCTTTGCTAAGGATGCATCTGAAGCTTACAAAATTCTTCCTTGGATAGACCCCCACAGAGTTGATTTCAGTGATTTCCCCCACTTGAAAATACAAACAAATTGGTTTAATAACAGACAGTAGAACATGGCAGCAGTCTAATTATGGAATGGGTTCCCATGATTCTTCTTCCTCTTTCAGCTTGACCCTGGCAGAGAGAAGGGCAACGTTATTGGCTTCGATGTCCGCCTTTTTATTGTGAGTTCTCAACACGTGGTAGTACTTCAAGTCCTGAAAGTTGTTTCCCATACCTTTGATCCTAGTAACAAGCCTTGCTAGATTGAGGTCTGATACTGGAATATTGGAAACCACTGTGTTTATTATGACCTGAGAGTCACCTATAACAGTTGCTTCATTTATGTCCAGTTCTTTAAGGGCCTTGAGTCCTTGGAAGAGGGCCAAGGCCTCAGCTTGATTGCTGGTAGTGAAACCAAGTCCCCAAGCGTAGGAGTGAATTTTTTCCCCAGATTGATTTAGAACAACACCTTCTGCACCAGCTTTGCCTGGATTTCCCTTTGCTGCTCCATCAAAGAAAAGGAAGTGCCCTGCTTGCGATTTAAGCCATTCTTGAAAGTCATTTTCAGATTTCTTTATTTGCCATTCTTTGATAATGGGGGCTTTTTTGACTATTGGATGAAATTGAAGTTCTAGCGTTGATCCCCATGTTATGTCTTGTTGACTGAGGTTGGAGTCATCTTTTATATCAAGCAAGCACTCCTTTATATGACATTTAATCTTGGTTTCTAGGACTTTGTGGCTCTGCTTTATATTTCTAAAAATTCTTTTGTTACGCTCTATCCATAACTGCCAACAGATGATCTTTGGGAGGACGGCCCATGCTGCTTTGATAATCAGGTTTCTAGGAGGAGGACATGGGAATCTGTTTGTCCATTCAGAGAAAAGCTTAGAAGTGGAGCAAGGAATGGTGAAGTTTGGATCCAGATCATGAGTAAAGAAGGACCAGATCTGCCTGGAGAAGTTGCATTCTAAAATAAGGTGGACTGCTATCTCAGCGCTGTTATTACATAGTGAACAGATGGATGGACCATGGAGTCCTTTTTTCTACAAGTTATCATATGTTAATATTTTGATGTGGCAGTAAACCCAGGCAAAGAAATCTACCTTGGGCCATGAGGGCAGTCGCCAAATGCCTTGCCAGGGAGCAGGGTCCGGAGGAACGTATGGTTTCTCAATCAATTTTGCATAACCAAGTGAGACTGCATATCCTTTAGCTTTTGCCCCCCAGCCCATCTCATCTCTCTTCCTCGAATGCGTGGGTGCCAAACCATGTAGGGAGTCGAGCAGCATGATCCACTTAGTGTTCAGATTGTCCGATACCTTTAATCGCTTCCAACCTGCCCATATCAAATCGTTCCAGCAAGAGATGTCCCACAAAGCTTGCATTCCTTCCCTGTCCATCCAACAGCGCAGCGAATTAATGGAGGCTCTGACCTCTATTGGCTCCTTGTTCATGATTCTTTCTGACCAGATATTGATTTTTTTCCCGTTGCCTGGTATCCAGTAAGAGTGGGCGATGATGAGGGATGCAGCTCTGTCATAAATTTTGAGGAATGTCGAGTTTGGCAAATGTATCACTTTTTCTAAGCATCTGGATCTTGGACCTCTGAAATATTTTTTCCAGAGCACCTTTTGGGTCCAGCCAGGATTGGGTGCAATAATCCTCCAAATGATTTTTGTAGCCATTGCCATGTTCTGATGACGAAGATTTTTGAAATTTAGGCCACCTTCCCACAACGGCTTGGAGATGATATCCCAGCTGATGAGGGGGATCTTATTTTCATTTTGTTTCCCTCCAGAAGAATCTCCTTATGTATTCCTCCATTTTGTTTAGAATGGATGCCGGAGCGAGGAGTCCTGCGAATTGAAAAAGGGGCAAGCTGTTGAGGACAGATTTTATTAAGACTATTTTTCCTGCAGTATTCAGCCAGGAATATCCCCAGGATTGAATCTTAGCCTTGAATTTTTCTAATTGAGGGAGCCATTCTTTACTAGTTGGTCTCTTGTGAGATATTGGGAGGCCCAGGTGTTTAAAAGAAGACCAGGAGGTGGAGGCTTCAAAGCCCAAACATCTGGAGATGGCAGATAGCAGTCTAGGCGTAGTATTCCAACTGAAAATATGACATTTGCTCTTGTTAACAACACTACCTGAAGCTTCACTAAACTCATCCAGGACCTCTTTGAACTTTGTGGAAGAGGGAACAGAGGCCGGACCTAACAGCAGAGTGTCATCCGCAAACAAAGCATGCTTAATATTTTTGGTCCCTCTTGCAATACACAGTCCATTGATTTCTTGTTCATGCAACTTTTTATCTAGCAGGAAGCTGAGGGTTGAGGCCTGGATGACAAAGAGCAGGGGGGATAGAGGGCACCCCTGCCTGAGTCCTCTTGAGGCTTTAAAGAAGTGTGTGGCTCTTCCATTAACAAGAGGAGCTATCCATGGCTCTGAGATGCATGCCCGGATCCACTTAATGAAATTTGCACCAAAGCTAAACTTGCACATAACATTTAAAAGGAAGCTATGATTTACTCGGTCAAAAGCATTTGCTAAATCAAGTTTGATCACCATACATTGCTCTTTTCGAAGTTGACTTGAGTGGATTGCCTCCTGTACCAGCAGAAAGTTGTCCACGATCTGCCTACCATGGATGAAACCTCCTTGATTCTCTGGAATTATTTTAGGGAGTATAAATTTCAATCTGTTTGCAAATACTTTGGTGATTAATTTGTACCCTGTGTTACATAGAGAGATCGGCCGAAATCTGTTGAAGTTATTGACACCTTTTTCCTTGGGTATGAGTGTTAAGAACGCAGAATTTGTACTGCCTCCAATTTTCTGAATATTTTGGGATTTTTGAACCATTTTGAGAAGATCTTTTTCAATAATAGGCTAGCAATCTTGGAGGAATCTAGCAGAGAAATCGTCCGGCCCAGGGGCCTTGTCCGGGTCCATGTCGAAGAGAGCCTTTTTCACCTCCTCTTTAATGACTTTGTCCTCAAGAGATTCATTGATCCCCTGAGAAATTACAGAAGGTATATTTTCTAACAGCTCAGGGTAGTGGCTTGGAGCCTTGTCTTCCCTGTATAAGTTCTGGAAGTGGGAAAACGCAGCTCCCTTTTTGTGATCAAAGTCCTTATGGATATCTCCCTTTTCTTTTATCTCTAAGATGGTGTTGAAGCATTTCCTTGCCTGGGCTTGTTTGTGAAAATAAGTTGTATTCCTATCCCCTGCTTTAAGCCAGAGGTTCCAGGATTTCAATCTCCAATACTCTTCTTCAGCTAAGCAACCTTTGTGATATTGCTGTTGTAGCTGGGTTTCTTGTTCTAATAAATCCTTTGTGGGCATTGTGTTTTCGATACCATTTTGATGAGAAACAAGAGTAGCTTTAATGGATTTCCTTATTATGGTCAGATTAGACAGCGTTTTGGCCCATCTTTTTAGAGCTCCTTTCAACCTTTTGAGCTTTTCCTCCCAAATATAGAATGGCGATCCTTTAACTAGATGGTTCCAACATTCTTTGATAGTTTGCATGAAATCAGGCTCCTTAACCCAAAGAGGGCTAAATCTAAATGGGATGGGGCCCAAATCATGATGGGTTAAGAGATCTAGCTTTATGGGCTTATGATCAGAGGTATTGTTGGCAAGAATATGCATTCTGGGCTCTAATCCTAACAACAGAAAAAAAACTTTGAATGATAAACCTATCTAGCCTGGAATCAATGTGTCCAAGACCCACTCTTTTATTAGACCAAGAGTACTTACCTGAAGAGGGTTTGATGTCCAGTAAATCCCAGTCTTGCACTATGTCCTCCACCCATTCTCTAGCCGGATCTCTAACTATGCTGCCTCCCCTTTTTTCTGATGGGTACAGGTTAAGGTTGAGCTCGCCAACAATTATTATGTTTTCCAGGTTTGTCAATTCTGCTTGGTGCCTTATAGAGTCCCAACAGCCCTTTTTTCCCCAACGTTGACTAGAGAGTACACATTGAAAAGGCAGAACGCTTCCTTAGTATCCAGGTTTTGCATTTTCAGCAGCAACCAGTGAATATTCCTGGCCTTGTATAGGACTGTAAATTTATTGGCATTCCACAAAGTGCCTATCCCTCCTGAGGCACCCCGGGTGGAGATTGCTCTTGCTTCGCTTTTATTCCAAAGTTTCTTGCTTGTTTGGAGGAAGACTATGTCTTCCAGCTTTGTCTCTTGGACGAGAAGTAGATCTGCGGTTTCTGTCCTGATTAAACTTCTGATGGCTTCTTCTTTAGCTTTGCTCCCCATCCCTCTACACTTCCAGGAGATGACCTTCATTATTTATGTTTCTGGTGGGCTCCCTTGGAGCCTTGGGACGGATTTTTCAATATCTTTGGCTTTGTGGATAGCATTTTCTCCAAGGTTGGTTGACTTCCCTGAAGTTTCTCTTTGTAGGTCTCTTGCTCCCTTTTTTCCCTATCGAATTTCCAGCCTCTTGTTGATCTTCTTACCGGGGTGTGTGACTCTCCTATTTCTCCTTCCCCTTCTGATTCTTCCATTTCCTGCTCTTCTTCTTCATCTTCTATGGTCATGCCTTTTGGATCTTCAGCACCTATTCCTTTGAGAGAGGCTGAGGGAGTACCTTTGCTTGCGGGATGAGCTTCGGTCTCCTGTTTTGCTTTTGCCTCCTTTTGAGCTTCGCCCTCTTGCGTGCTCTCTGGATACGAACTCAGGGGGTCAAACTTGTTTTTAGAAATGGATTTGGAGAGGATCTATTGAGCAATGGTTTGTTGGGTTCCTTTGCCATTTGGGGCTCCTTGCTTCTGATTCTTGGGGTAATTTCTGGATCGCCTGACTTGATTCCATCCATCCTCTTTTCCCTGCTCAGCCTCTTTGTTAGATGGGCAACCTCTGGCGAAATGTCCGTAAACATGACATTTTAGACATTTGAAGGGCAGCTGCTCATAGTCCAGTTTCTGCATGTGCGTCTAGCTTCTGACCTTTATTGTGATGGCCTCTGGAAGTCCCACCTCCAGATCTACTTCTACACATATCCTGGCACAGTCGTATTGATCCTTGTTGTTCGCACGATCTATGAATTTTCCCAGGGCGTTTCCTATGTGTTTGAGTGAATCCCAGTTCCAGCAGTGCACTGGGAGATTTGGGAGCTTGACCCACACCGGGACTGCTTTGGGCACATCTACTGCCGGATCGAAGTCCGAAGTCCAATTGTTCAGGTAAAGACCCTAAGGACCCATGAAGTAGGGGCCATTTTGGAAGATCAGGTCTTTATCTTCTTTTGATGTGAATTCGAAGAGGAAATAACCTCTCCCCAGAAAGTAAGAGGTGATGCTTTCCTTGATCAGAGGTGCCCAGTTTCTGTTAACCCAGCTTTCTGTGGTTTTTGGAGACGGCCAAAGCCCGGTGAACTGGCCGATGAGAGCCCTTTCAGCTAGTGACAAGGCAACTTGGATCGGGGTTTTTGGAGGGAGGGAGATCACTGGTATATCGTCCAATCTCTTGACAAACTTCGCAGCTTCAGTGATTTTCTTTTTTGGCAGGCCTGCCAAAAGCCTATTAAAGGCCTCAGAAGGTGAGGATGGCAGAGGAGGCGGAAAAGGCGCATGAGGGGTTCCCAGCCCCTCCATGGTCACGATCTCTGAGCAGCTCTGTCAGATTGCTGAATGATCCATGCAGGAAAAACCATAGCAAGGAGGCTCACCAGCGGGTAGATCGCAGGAGCCGGGCCAGCAGAGGGCAGGCCTCGCAGAGTAGCTCGTGGGTAGGCTGAGAAGGAGATCCGCTGCCTCCTGCTACGCAGAGCTGTCAAGTACCTTTCAACTTTACTGGTTCTGCAAAATTCATATTGTTGCTCAACATAATCTTTCCCTATGTTTTTTTGATCTAATGATGAAATGAGAGACTGCTCATTGGGTTGATAATATACATTCCATAAACCAAATTAAGCATCTCTATTCAAAGAAATTGAATGCAAATGTTTTTAGATCAATGAAAAAAAAACATATAATAGTATTATCTATGAGTTCAAACTTTTGCGATTCATATTGTTTTGAGATAGTTATTCCGTAATAATCACATATCATTTTTTTATGGTGTGATTAGTTTCGAAGAACTATCTCGAAATAAGAATATCAGTTTAATCTAATTAATAGATAAAATGGTTTTCATATTGACAAATAAAATATTTTTTTGATATTGCTTCTTGTGACTTATGATTCTCCAGACAACCGGGGCTCTCCCTCTCTGAGTCCCCCAAACTCAATTCTTCATGGCACTGAACCTCCCAGTGAGGGGATGCCAGAGCCAACAAAATGGGTGGAGAGAAACTCATAGAAATCGAGATTGTTGAACAATGTAGGGAAGGAGGTGAGGGGATGCCAGAGCCAACAAAATGGGTGGAGAGAAACTCAGAGGAATCAAGATTGTTGAACAATGTAGGGAAGGAGTGTGTGACTACCATCTAGGAAGCTTTTGTTGACAAGTTGAGGCAAGAGACTCTGCAACGAGTCATTGTTACACCATATAGCTTCGAAGGAACGATAATCGAATGGGAAAGACATCTCTAGCTGCTAAAAGGTCGGGACAACCCCATCTATTAGCTTCCAACATGCTAAGGAGCGCCCCTAGGCACCAGGAAAGAAGCCACCAACTTCTTTTGGTCTTTTTGCATGTTTTAGATGCTCAAATTTTTCTCCAAGGCACTGAGGGAGACCATGCGGTTTCCCATTCATGGGCAGATGGTCCTCCCTTGGCATGGCACTGCACGAGTTTCGTTTTTCCAATATCTATTTTTGTAACATGTTTACACCTGACAAGGTTTGCAGACGTACATATGTGCTTATATATATATATATATATTATATATATATTATATATATATTAAATATATATATATATATATAATATATATATATATATATATATATATATATATATATATATCTATATATATATATATAGTATATAAATATATATATGGATATGGAAAGCAAAAACGTTTTAGAGTGAAACAAAAATGATTTTGTATTGAAGATGACGATCTAGATGCACTTAAGTGTTCATTTGGCCCAAAAATGCTTAGAAACAACACAATCTATAAGTTGTGATAGATTGCAGATTCATGTGGGATGAATTGTTGGATTCCATTTCTTGGAGTATGTTGCACAATGGTCATCTTTGTTGATGGTGAATGTTTTGAATCCTTATCTAAATTTGTCCCTGCTACTAGTAATAGAATATAGTAAAATAAGAGGATGACATCATTAAATAATAAATGCCAAACAATAAGTGTGTATATATATATATATATATATATATATATAGATATCTATATATATATAGAATATATATACATATACATATATATATATATATATATATATATATAATATATATATATATATAGATATATAATATGTATAATATAGTATATACATATATACATATTATATATGTATATACATATATATACATATATATATATCATATATATATATATATATATATAATATATATATATATATATAATATATATATATATATATATATGTATATATATAAGAAAACAAAAACATTTAGAGTGAAATAAAAATGATTTCCAATTGAAAATGGCAATCTAAATGCACTTAAGCAAGCCCCAAGGGATAGCTCAAATGGTCGAGTTCCCGTTGCTAAGTACTTTCCCAGTTGGGAGGTCACAGGGTCAAATCTCCTCGACGCCCTCGGGGTTAGGCCTGATAATGGCCGACCGGCAGTTCCCTTCGGGTGGAACTGCCGCGCTTCTCTACGTGGACGTAGCGGCCACTCTCTGAGTCCCCGTGAACCACAATTAAAAAAAAAAAAAAAATGCACTTAAGTGTTCATTTGGCCTAAAAATGCTTAGAAAAACACAATGTATAAGTTGTGATAGATTGCATATTTATGTGGGATGAATTGCAGACTTCTCGGAGTATGTTTCACAGTGGTCATCTTGGTTGATGGGCAAAGTTTTGAATCCTTTTCTAAATTTGTGCTTACTACTAACAATCAAATATAGTAAAAGAAAATGATGACATCATTAAATAATAAATGCCAAAGAAGAAGAAAATATGGAAGTAAAAGAGAAGGATGGTGTCATTAAACAAGGGTTGCATGCAACGTAGTCCCTGCCAAATAATTGTGAATATAAAAATGCTTATATGTATGTTAATAATTTGAATATATCTATAAACATATATATATTCAACACTACACATAAATAGAAACTTTAATTATTATTCAATAAGAAGTTAGCATGTATTAAATAATATCAATTAATAATATTAATTGATAGCAAAATAATATATCACAATCAGTAATATCAATTATTATTAATTAACAATAAAAATATCCAAAAATTACCAACAAATATTAAAATGAATTGTATCCAAAATCATAATAACATATTGAAATAGAAAACAAATATTATTCAATACACATTATTAACAAATAAATAATCAATTCCATTGATAATATTCTAAATCCAAAATTATTTATATAACAACCATTTAATACTAACATGAAGAAAAGAAATATAATATTAATTAAAATAAATAAATAAATAAAATTAGTTTGTAAAACTTCAGTCAACTATGATAACAACTTAATAAGTGGCTAATTGTCAAAATTTGAATGACAATTAGCTACATGATAACATTTATGGAAGCAACACAAAATCATTAACAATCTATGGAATTTCCTCAATTTTAGGAGCTCAAGAAGTAGGATAATATGCAAAATCCATGTTGTTACTCAACATAATCTTTCCCTATATTTTTCGATCTAATGATGATATGGGAGACTCCCCGTTGGGTTGATAATATGCATTCCATAAACCCAGTTAGCCATCTCTATTCAAAGAATTTGAATGCAAATGTTTTGAGATCAACAAAAAAAATTATAATACTATTATCTATGAGTTCAAAGTTTTGTAATTTAGATTGTTTTGAGATAGTTCTTCCGAAATAATCACATATCAATTTTTAATGCTGTGATTATTTTCAAAGGACTATCTCAAAATAATAATATTAGTTTAATTTAATTAATAGATAAAATGGTTTCCATATTGACAAATAAAATATTTTTTAATAGAAAAATCATTTTATTCAAATACAAATTATCAACATGGAAGGAATTTGCAAATACGCAATTTGAATTTGATACACACAATTTGCATGGAAGGAATTTATAGATAGAAATACATACAGAAAGCCCTTCTTATATGCTAATTTTGACAAAAAAAAAAAACACCTCTTTTCTCATGTACGACATGGACAATGGGCTTCCAAGCTTTCACCTGCAACTCCTTCAATATTCAAGGTGTATTTGGATACCTATCGATGCGGGTACACATTTCATCATCAAATAACTTAGAAGTTGAGGCGTATTTAAGATAAATAATATCAAGACTGTGAATGTAAACTATATTTGCAATTCTTCATATACTCTCGAATAACTTAGAAGTTGAGGCATATTTAAGATAAATAATATCAAGACTGTGAATGCAAAGCAATTCTTCATATAATCTCGCAAAAAAATTATAATGTTTCATCTATATCAAGATTGTGAATGTAAAGTATACATTTATAATTCATCATATAATATTTCAGTGTCTATATGTGTTATATGTTATACCCTTTAGCAATTTTTGATATGCTAACAACTTCTGCAATGAGAAAGCCTCTGATTCAACAAGCACAAAACCTAAAAGCAATGCTCAATATGCGTTATATGTTATACCCTTAAGCAATTTTTTATACGCTAACAACTTCTGCAATGAGAAAGCCTCTAATGCAACAAGCACAAAAAGTAAAAGCAATGCTCAACATGCATGTTCTTGACCTAATGGATAAGAACAATTGTACTCTAACCTGCAATTATTCCTATGTAGTTATGTCAATTATGGGATAGCTAGTAGAATGTTCTTAGGAAAAAATTGGTCTCTTTTCATGGAGAGAAGTGCATTAGATCATCATGGCAGCGTAGTCCCTCTCACTTAACTGGAAATTATGCTTTCATAAAAATTGCAAATTGATATATGAAATGGAAAATTTAATTATCAAAGGGGCAAGGAGTTGCATAAATTTTGGTGGGTAGTAATCTCTAATAAGTCTACACATTTATGTTTTTACTCCTACTTATTAAAGTGCTAAAGAACACATAAATAATGATGTGTAGTAACTCCTAGTAAGTAAATTTATTTACATTTGGTTACTATACATTTTTTATGCAAATACTTGCTTAAATTTTCAAAGATTTTAATTTTGGTTGGTTTTCCTAGGAAGGTTAAGAATGAAAAATCACTCCACAAATATATAAGATTCACGGCATAAATATTGCAACTGCATCAAAAAATTATGGCAGAAAAATCTCAGGCAATTATCCACATGGCGCAAAGGCTACAATAAGACCTTCAAGTTTATGGTCCAACCAAATGTTTGAAAAATATTTTTTGCAATAATAATGAAATATAAATATTTGTTTTTAAACATTATAAGTTATATTGGGCAATGCTAAATTAAGAGTGCTCAATACGCAAATCCATTGATAGAGTTATGCCAATTATGCGTTGGCAGAGACTAATAATAAATGCCAAAAAATAGGAAGATATGGTTGACTAAGAGAAACAACAAGCAAGAAACATAATTTTTTCTTAACAATCAAAATACTAAAAAAATAGTTGTTAAAAAAAATAGACATTAACATAATTTAATTATATCATGATAAATAAAAAAGACCTAAAAATAAAAGACCACAATAAATAATAATAATAATAATAAACAAAATAACTTAAAAAATAATAATAATAGTAATAATTATTGTGCCGAGAGGCACTCTACCCCCTACTATGGGGTAGATCTCAAGCTTAAATGTTTAACATTTAATAAAAATTTAATCTAATGTTGGCCCTAATTATAAATCCATCTCATTATTTTGTATAAAAACAATATAAATTTAACACGGAAAGTAAAGTGTAATTGGTTTCATCTCACATGTAAAGTGGAATTCTATTTGTGAGAAACGATTTCTGCAGTATTGGTATTATTAACTTCCCAGTAGGAATTTTTACAATACCATGGGCCAATACCCAGATAAGAAAGATAGAGAGAGGGAGGGAGCGAGGGAGAGGAGGGCAGAAAATCATAATACCATGGACTAATGTCATGGTTTATCAATACCATGGGCCATCTAGGCTTTTGATTATTATGTTATGGATCTAGGCTTTTAATTATCTTGTTACAATACCATGGGACAATACCATTTGCCCAAAAACCATAACTTATTTCAATATAATAATGTTTTACAAATACTTTATTTTAATTTTAATTTTATAGCATTTTTTAATTAAATCTAAAAGCAAAAAGGTTATAATTACTTCTGAGGTATATCTAAACCCTCCATCCTCACGATTACTAAAAATATTCCCATAGAGATTAAATTGAGGTTTTAATAAATAAAAAATGATAAAGATGTGAAATTTATATACTATAAATAATCCTATAAAGAAGAGAGAGGGGATGGGAGAGAGGAGAGAGGGAGGGAGACAAAGATGAATTTGGAGCGGGAAAGAGAGGGAGGGAAGAAAAAAAACAATGAGAGATAGATGTGGAGAGACAAAGAGGGAGTGACAAGGGAGAGATGAAGATGGAATGAGGAAGAGAGGAGAGGGAAGAGAGAGTCAAGGAGACATAGATGTGGAGGGGGGAGAGAGGCAGAGAGGGAGAAGGAGAGAGGGAGGGAGATAGTGATAGAGTTGGAGGGTGGAGAGACAAAGAGAGGTGGGAGAGAAAGGGGGAGAGAGGAATGAAGAGAGAGAGAACATGAGAGGGAGGAGAGAGAGATGGATTTGAAAGTGGAAGAAACACATAGACAGAGAAAAATTGAGAAGGAGAGGGAGTGACAAGGGAAAGATGGAGAGAGAGAGAGAGAGAGAAAGAGAGAGGGAATAGATAGAGAGAGAGAGAAGGGGAAGAGAGAGGAGGAGAGGAAGAGGGAGGGAGAAAGGAAGAGGGAGGGGGAGAGAGAGAGAGAGAGAGAGAGATATGGAGAGAGTGTGTGTATGTTTTGGGGGTGATAAGGAGAGACAAGGGGACATAGAGATATAGATCATTCAACGGCTACCCAGGGGTGACACATCTACTTCCAGTAGCTACTCTGGAAGCGCCACACCCTTTAAGGTATAAGTTAACTTTAACATTCCCATATTTGAGGGTCAGATAGATGTAGATGTTGTAGATAAATGGTTAAATCTGCTAGAAGGGTATTTTTCTGTTCATGATTTTTCCATTCAGGAAAAGATTACTTTCACTCTTCTCAAAGCCGCCCCCCATGTCAAGGACTGGTGGGAAATCTAATGCGAGCAGAAGGATGAAAATACGGCCTCACTTTTTTTAGCGCACCCACTTGGAATTCATTCCAGAATGCCATCAAGGAGCAATACTACCCTATCAAAAGTTATGAGGATAAATACATAAAGTGGACCACGTTGTGGCAAGGAAGGGACCAAGATGTGCCGGAGTTTACTAATATTTTTCATACCCTTCACACAAAGTTGCGTATCAAGGATTCTGAACTGCATTTGGTACTCAAATACCATGGATGCCTACACAGGTACATCCAAGATGAGATGGAGTTCCTAGACATCTCCTCGCTCGAAACGACATACTGATACACTGTAAAGATCGAGCAGAAGTTTAAACAGAAGAAGCGAGACTTTGGTTCTGCAAATCCGAAGCAAGGGAAAGGTGCCCTCAAATAGCTGAACAAAGGACAATGCCAAGGCGGGGTAGCCTAGGACAACCCACCAAAGCCGCAAGCAAAGAACAACACAGCGAAGCCGAAGAAGGACACGGGAAAGTGGTGTGAGTTCCATCAGAGCTCCACTCACAACACAAGTGAGTGTCAGGCCAAGTAGTCACTGGTGGCTGAGTTAAGGTATTCGTGTTCAAATGTGTGTTCAGACTTTGAGTCAGAACCCAATAAGGGGAATGACAAAGGGAAGTAGATTATTGATGCGGAGCTCAATGCCACCATTGCCACCACGAAGATCTATAAGGAGGAAGCCGAAGATCCAGAGGAGGAGCGCCTCTTCCACTCCCAGATGTGGGTAAAGGGCTCCCCACTACAGTTCATTATCGACAGTGGGAGCCAAAAGAACCTCATTTTGGCAGAGGTCGTGAAATGGCTGGGCTTACCGACCACAACACATCCACAACCGTACACCATTGGGTGGCTTCAACAAGGACGGGATCTTCGCGTGAGCCAGCAATGTCGCCTTCCATACAACATCAAGCCCTTCACGGATGGGGTATTATGTAACGTTGCTCCCCTTGGTGTTTGTGATGTATTATTAGGCCAACCATACTTGTGGAAACGACATGTTGTATATGAATCAAGACCTTGTGTTGTTATTGTTACTTTGGGAAATAAGTTGTATAGGATACCAGAGGTAGCACCACCTACTGCCATCTCTTTGGTTACTGCAAAACAATGCAGTAAGCTCATTTCCAAAACCGAGAAATTTGTTTTCCTGATGATACACCCTCAAGGAAAGAAGAATATGGTGCCTATGACCTCTAGATAGGGCCCCAACTACAGATGGACAAGGTCGTGGAGGAGTACAAGGACATCTTCACCTCCCCCGCAGGGGTTCCTTTACACTATCAAGTCAAGCAATCCATTGATCTGACCCCAGGTGCGCCACTACCCAATGGACCAATCTATCGGCTCTTTGTTCTAGAGAACCATGAAATCAAGAGGTAGATTTAGGAGATGCTGTAGAAAGGTCACATCCGACTGAGTTCATCGCCCTATGGGAGCCCGATCATGTTTAATCGAGGTCCGAGTGTGACAAAGGACCCTTCCAAGACCTTTTAATTTGGTGATGTGTTAAGTTGCATTTTTAAAAGAACATAAATGAATACATCGACATGTTGTAAAGAAGAGGAACATGACATTCATCGACAAATGAAAACATAAGTTGTTGATAACAGAGTTCGTCCAAGAGGGACTACGTCTCCGGGCCCTAATGTCAAGATGGTGTAGGTTGCTGCATTAAGTGTTGTTAATAGTGATGATGTACATAAGTTGTGACGTCGCTATCATACAAGGAAAAAGCCCTCACACGGGAGTGGCTCCAAGAGATGTTCTGCTGCAGGAACTCTCATTCAAAAAGGACTCATATTAGTATGACACAAACTCATGCATGATGATAATGAACATCCTGCCAACATGGCATAAAAGGGATCTCAATGCAATCATACATGGCAACACATGAGTATCCCATCAACATAACGACAAAGGGATCTCAAACAAACACAAAGAATCATGACAACAAGTACATCCCACGAATTATTCTACATCACATCAAGCAGGAATCATGAGAAAAGTAAGAAAACAAGATCCCACATCAAAAATCAAACAGGGACCTGTACAACACAATGCATAGCAAAAAGAAGTACATGAACACATTGCATATACCTCACATCCTAAGACCATCTAAAGAAGAGGATGTCAAACTGCTGAAGCTGGCCATCCCATCAATCATGTGGCGTCAAATCTCATGGAATGGTTGCTCGCACATGAATGCTGACACCTCCACTCCACTTTGAAAATGAAATGAGCAAATCAAAAATATGAATGCACCATCAATTTGTGGCGTTGAATAGTGCAAAACCGACTGTCAAATTTCTAAATTCTGAGAAAATGAAAATCTGGGGCTTAAGGAATCTTTTAGATTCCCCCTAGATTCCTCAAAGATTCCCTCCTCCGGGTCCTCTGTAAATCTGTTGCTCAGATCAGGAAACTGACTGCGCCATTGGGTTCATGTCGCCAAGAGGTGTAAGATCGACATAAAATTTGTCCAATTTGGAGACTGCAAAAATTTCACCCTCATGAGAATTTTGCTCAATCATGGTTCGGCCTGCGCTTTTTCAGGATCATGGTTCCACCTGCAAAAATTAATTAAACATTTATACCTCGGTTTTCATGCACGCTCCTGGTTCCTCAATCCTTGGGTGCACTGATGAAATGACGGGCTTATATCAATTTCTTCTCGGATTGTTCAATGTGGGTTGGTTGGCGCAGTGGCTAAACATGTCGAGTTGTTGAGGAGGGGTCGGGGGATTAAATCTCACCCCTTCATGAACTAACATGCATATATATTTTTTAAGGCCTAGTGGTTGGGGCATTAAATATTTTGGGTTGATCGTTACATGGGTTATGGAGGAGTGTGACATGGGGCCGCCGCATAGTGGCGGGCCAACCCATGTGGCTGGCACGGGCTCGATACCTGTCGGCCCCGCATTAATATGCATATGGTATTGTTTGGTGGGGCATGGGTTGGTTCCACTGGAGGTGGCCCGCCCACCACCCGAATGTTACTTTTTATGTGTATGGTGGAGGTTGGAGAGTCCGGCCGGGTCATGGCCGTCAGCCCATATTTTAAACATATTTTTGGTTGAAACGGTTGGGGAGGCCAACAGGGGTGATGGCCCATTGGCCATATTTAATAAATTTTTTGTTAATATAGTTTGGGTGGTAGGGGTGGTGACCCGCCACATCATTTATATATATTTTTTAATATTTTATTAAAATAGAGGTGTTAATCTTTAGAAAATAAGGGATATTGGGCAAATTCACGAGGCCACAATTTCGACCACTTTCGGGAGCTAGGTTTCATGCCCTGGGGTCAGTCAAATTGTAGGACACTTAAACCTGGCCCACAGCACAACTTTTACAAACACTTTGACTAGCTTGTTCTCCCCCATAGAGCTCGGATTGACAAACCATTCACACTACTACGATCAGGACGACGAGATCTATGCTGTGGTCCTGGTTCGAAAGCATTCTGATCACTTTGATTTTCGAGCTTCCATATGCCCTCTTTGTCCTATGTGTGTCTCTGGAGCCACATGGACCAGTGTTGGTACAAAAGAAGGATAGGAGTTGGAGACTCTGTATTGGCTATCGGGACCTGAACAAGATCACTGTCCGGAATAGGTACCTGATCCCATGGATTGATGACCTTCTGGACCAACTGAAGGGGGGAAATATTTCAGCAAGATCAATTTGAAGTCAATGTATCACCAGCTACCAATTGAACCCTCTAATGTGTGGAAGACTGCCTTCAAAGCCAAGGAGGACCTTTTCAAATGGTTGGTTATGCCTTTCCGGTTGACGAATGCTCCTGCAACCTTCATGAGGCTAATGGATGACATCTTGCAGCCATTCACCAACTCATTTGTAGTGGTATACTTGGATGACATCCTGATCTTCAGCCAAAGTGGGAAGAGCACCTCCACCACATCCGACGGGTTCTCCAAACACTGGGGCAACACAAATTATGTGTCAATTTGGAGAAATGCACTTTTGGCATGACCCAAGTTCAGTATCTAGGCTACATCATTGATGAACAAGGGGTGCATGTTCCTCATTGAGAAATGTAATGCTTCCTGCCGACAATGAAAGCATTACATTTTGGGGAAGGAAACAGTCATCCACAGAGACCACTGGCCCCTACAGTTCATACAGACGCAAGGGAAGTTGCAGAATGATCGCCATTAGAAGTGGTCCACATACCTTCAACAACTCCATTTGAATACCAAGTATAAGAACGAAAGCACCAACAATGTTGGAGATTGCCTCAATCAGCCACCGATCATGGTGTTAACCACCATGCTCAACTCTTATGGGCATGAGACTTCTAATTGGCAACTTCTCTACAAAAGTGACCCAGAATTCGGCCACACGTACCAGACACTCTTAGATGGTCGACATGTTCTAGATTTTCACCTCCAGGATGCCCTGTTATGCCACTTAGGTCACCTTTGTGTTCCTTCAAGCGAGCGTACCAAGATGATTTGGGAAGCACACTACAGTCGGGTTGCTGAGAATTTCGAGGTCGAGAAAACGGTGGTAATACTCCAAAAGTATTTCTATTGGCTGAATCTTAGACAGGATGTCGGAAAGTACATAAGATCCTTCACTTATTGCGCCATTGCCAAACCGACCATCAAGAAGCAAGGCCTCGATACTCTGCTACCTACCCCTAGTCGACCTTCGGAATCCATCTCCATGGCTTACATGTTGGGCCTTCCTTCTATTAAGCATGGAAACGACTGTGTTTCTGTGGTCGTCAATAGATTCTCAAAGATGGCCATTATGGCGGCCTACAAGAAGAATATCATAGCAGAAGCCACTGCTAAACTCTTCTTTTAATGAGTGTGGGTATACTTTGGGCTCCCAGAGTCTATCATCTCAAAACGGGACAACAGGTTCCTCAGTACATTTTGGTCCAGTCTTTGGTCGATGCTGGACACCAAAATCACTAAGTCCACAACCTTCCATCCCCAAACTAATGGTCAGACAGAGGTTGTCAACTGGATGATCGTACACATTCTATGCATGTACAACTCAAAGCATCCATGCACATGGGATGAGAGCCTCCCCTATGTTCAGCATAGCTATAACCGAGCTCTCCACAGCTCGACTGGCCACAACCCTTTTCAGGTGGGTTTAGGATTCCAGCCACTATCTCCCATTGATGTGGCCATGCCATTTGCAGCTACTTAGGCAGATTCGGCTCATGCCCAGTCCAGAAGAGATAAGCCAAACAACTTCATTGAGCACATCCAACATATCTGCCAGCAGGTCCATGACATTCTAGAGAAATCAAATGCCAAGTACAAGTAGTGACATGATCAACATCAGGTGCCACACAAGTTTCAGTTGGGCGACAAATTCTAGTTGCATTTGCAAAAGGAACGCCTTACCGGAGCCTATCAGAAACTTAGACCACTCTGACATGGTCCTTACACCATTACCAAGGCTGTGGGAGACAATCCATTTGAGCTCATCATTCCCCCATTCCTTCGCTTGCACCTAGTGTTCAATGTGGACCAACTTCAGCCATACTTTCAACCATTACTAGACACATCTGACATTGCAGAACAACTCACACCAATAGAGTTAAATCCAGATTGCATGGAACAAGTTGCAACTGGTTGGATCGTGGACATGCAGATCAAGCACACTCGCTAGCAGAAGATCCAACTGTATCGAGTTGTCAAAGCAGGCCAACTCCTTCACCAGGGCAAGTGGCTCACCAGGGACCAAGTTCAGCAGAAGTTTCCTCATCTCATGGAGGAACTCAACACAATGGGGACCATTGCTTCCTAAGGGGCAAGGAATGATCCAGGTGGATATTGGTGGCCACCCGCCAATTCCATTTGGTCCCCCACCATTGTTTCTTTCAGTTTTTCAGTTTCCTTATTTGTAGCACAATTTAATACTTTTGGTAGCTTTTTGGGTCTTCCCAACTTCTACCGCAGGTTCGTGTTGGGATATTCTCATATCACTTGGCCCTTGAGTCAAGTCACCAAGGGAGGAGCAAAAGCAAAATTCTTTTGGTCTGAATCTCAACAGAAGGAATTCATAGAGTTGAAACATTGCCTCTGCTCAGCACCAGTGCTTGCATTACCAGACTTGCAACAACCATTTGAGATCGAGACAGATGCCTCTGACTATGCTATTGGGGCAGTGCTTACTCAACACGGGCATCCAGTGGCATATCACAGTGAGACACTTTCAGACACAGTTTGGAAGTATCCCGCTTATGACAAAGAGATGTATTCCATTGTGCAGGCCTGCTGACAATAGAAGCATTACATTTTGGGGAAGGAAATGGTCATCCACATAGAACATCAGCCCCTATAGTTCATACAGACACAAGGGAAGTTGCGGAATAATCTCCATCAAAAGTGGTCCACATACCTACAACAGTTCCATCTGAATATCGAGTATAAGAAGGGAAACACCAATAATGTTGCAGATTGCCTCAATCGACCACCGATCACGGCATTAACCACCATGCTCAACTCTTGTGGGCACGATACTTTTGATTGGCAACTTCTCTACAAAAGTGACCCAGAATTTGGCCACACATACCAGACACTCTTGGAAGTTCAACATGTTCCAGATTTTCACCTCCAGGATGCCCCGTTATGCCACTTGGGTCACCTTTGTGTTCCTTTAAGCAAGCGTGCCAAGATGATTTGGGAAGCACACTACAGTCGGGCTGCTGGGCATTTTGGGGTCGAGAAAATGGTGGCAGTACTACAGAAGTATTTCTATTGGTCGAATCTTCGACAAGATGTCAGAAAGCACATCAGATCCTGCACTACATGCACCATTGCCAAACCAACCATCAAGAAGCAAGGCCTCTATACTCTGTTTCCTACCCCTAGTCAACCTTGGGAATCCATATCCATGGATTACATGTCAGGCTTTCCTTCTACTAAGCATGGAAACGACTGTGTTTTTGTGGTCATCAACAGGTTCTCAAAGATGGACATTATAGCAGCCTGCAAGAAAAATATCACAACAGAAGTCACTGCTAAATTCTTCTTTGAATGAGTGTGGGTACACTTTCGGATCCCATAGTCTATCATATTAGATCAGGACAGTAGGTTCCTCAGTACATTTTGGTCCAGTCTCTCGTCGATGTTGGACACCAAACTCACTAAGTCCACAGCCTTCCATCCCCAAACTGATGGCCAAGCAGAGGTTGTCAACAGGATGATTGTACACATTCTGCACATTTACAACTCAAAGCATCCACACACATGGGATGAGAGCCTCCCCTATGTTTAGCACAACTATAACCGGGCTCTCCACAGCTCGGCTAGCCATAACCCTTTTCAAGTGGGCTTGGGATTCTGACTAGTATGTCCCATTGATGTGGCCATGCCATTTGCAGCTACTCAGGCAGATTCGGTTCATGTCCAGTCCAAAACAAATAAGGCAAACAGCTTCATTGAGCACATCCAACATATCCGCGAGCAGGTCCATGACATTCTGGAGAAATCAAATGCCAAGTACAAGCAGCAAGATTATCAACATCGGGTGCCACACAAGTTTCACGTGGGCAACAAAGTCTGGTCGCATTTGAAAAAGGAATACCTTACTGGAGCCTATCGAAAACTCAGACCACTTCGATATGGTCCTTACACCATTACCAAGGCCATGGGAGACAATTCATTTGAGCTCAACATTCCCCCATTCCTTCGCCTGCACCCAGTGTTCAATGTGGACCGCCTTTGGCCATACTTTCCACCATTACTAGATACATCTGACATTACAGAACAACTCACACCAACAGAGTTAAATCTAGATTGCATGGAACAAGCTACAACTGATCGAATCATGGACACGCAGATCAAGCAAAATCACCCGCAGAAGATCCAACTGTATCAAGTTGTCAAAGCAGGCCAGCGCCTTCACCAGGGCAAGTGGCTCACCAAGGACCAAGTTTAGTAGAAGTTTCCTCATCTCATGGAGGAACTCAACACAATGGGGACCACTGCTTCCTAACGGGGGGAGGAATGATCCAGGTGGATATTGGTGATCACCCACCAATTCCACTTGGACCCCCACCATTGTTTCTCTTAGTTTTTTAGTTTCCTTATTTGTAGCACAATTTACTATTTTTGGCAGTTTTCGGGTCTTGAACTTCCGGAGTGCTTTGAGGCCCTAAACGAGGTATTGTTTGCATCAAACAGAGATCGTATGCTGAAGTTACAACCCCAGGAAGTTGATGTACCAATTTACCCAAAATGGGGCCCATAATTTGGCGCTTCATCTTCTAGGGTTAGGGTTTTCCATTATTTCTCAACAATAAATAGGCCTTTGAGCCTCATTGTAAGACGGTTTAGAGGCATGTAGCCGCCACATCTCTCCTCAGAGATAAGCTACCATCACTCGAGCTAGTTTATTTCCATTGATATTTGTAAGCATATTTCAGTATTTTACATTAATGAAATGAATTACTATTTCTGTTGTATCTCTGTATTTATGGTTACCTCTGTAATTTGTTGCGTTCCTGATTAAATCCAGATCATTGGTATCATAGCGGTCTAATATTTCTCTGTTTTTCTTTGCATGTCCCCAACGAGGTCGGGATATAAGGAGTTAGCACTTGAACTGATCAAACCTTTGCAAGATCAGCCTTGTAAATCCCAATAGCCTCCCATGGAGGATGAAAAGAAAGACGAGGGGATAGGAGATCCTATCAAAATCTTGCTCGAAGAGGCCCTCGAGTGACAAAGGAACCGATGATCGACAACTTTGCTCAAATCCTTCAACGGCTACCTAGGGGTGATACATCTATTTCCAGCAGCTATTCTAGAAGCGCCACACCCTTTAAGGTACAAGTTAACTTTGACTTTGTGTTCATGATTTTTCCACCCGGGAAAATAGTACTTTCGCTCTTCTCAAATCCACCCCCCACGTCACGGACTAGTGGGAAACCTACTGCGAATAGAAGGATGAAAATAGGGCCTCACTTTTCTCAGTGGCACCCACTTGGAATTCATTCTGGAATGCCATCAAGGAGCAATACTACCCTATCAAAAGTTATGAGGATAAATACATAAAGTGGACCACGCTGTGGCAGGGAAGGGATCGAGACATGCCGGAGTTTACCAATATTTTCCATACCCTTCCCATAAAGTTGGGTATCAAGGATTCTGATAAGCGGTAGTATTGCAGCAAGGATGCTGCAACTTCTGGGCTACCAGCCTTACTTATCAACCCGAGGTTAGTACAAACTTGGAGGTGACTATGCTATATGCACAAGTAAAAGTGAAGTCCTGCCTGTTGTTATTGTTCATCTGGTGAGAGACCCCAGGGGTTCCAAGCCAGACTTCTATAGAGTCAGAAGAAGCTTGATTCCTTGATGGAAGAAGAGAAAATCTATTATAAGAGAGCTACTCTACTGCAATAATGAAGAAAACAACATGTAATGCTAAATCACATCATATCCTAATTAACCATTTAAACAGCTATGCTAAGCAAAATTGCTAAATCAACACTAACCTAATGCTGCTATCTAATTTACAAAAGTAAAGAGCATCAAACCATACTAATGTGTAAGCAAGGAAACTAAACTAAATCTGTTTTCACTTTTTTGGTTTTTTTTTGGTAAAATCAAGCATGCAATTTAATTGTTCTTGTGGATGTGACAGGTGGATGGAAGGTGGTTGAGGATGGCTAGAAGGTCTATGGAGTGTTTGGATGGTGTGGAAAGGTCCTAAGAGGCCTTTTGTGAAAGGAAAGGCCACTGATATAGAAGATCAGGTCGAGAACGAACTCATTGTGTAAATATTTATTTATTAATACAGAAGTGCGATTTCTGAGTTTGTGTGGTGTGTATTAAGTAATTGAATTATGAACAGTGTGTGGATTAGAGTAATTATGCATAACATAAGTGTGCAGGGAATTCAAAAAGAATCCGAGAGAGAGGACAGTGCTCAAAGAAGTATTGCGATGATTGGACAGTGGTTGAGTCTTATTGAATAACCAAAGCAAAGCTTAGGAGTGGCAGTATTTAAATAATACGCAGAACAAAGTTCAAGAAGGAGTCAAGCGGAAGAGCAATCGAAGATCGAAATCAGTGAAAGGAAGAAGTAATGAAGCAACAGTGCATAGGAATCATTGGATCAGTCAAATCAACGAATAGGATTAACAGAAGAAGAGCGGTAGAGATATTATCATAGGAGATTAAGTTAATAGATTGATGGATCACATCAAGTCACGTGTCGACAGAAGGGTGGAAAATGTGCAGAATGATGGAACAGTCTTCGTAGGTGGTAAGCAGTCTCTCGCGTGCCCTAAGAGCTGTAAGCGGTGTTCCTAAATTTCACGCGATTAGCCTAAGTGGGTGACATGTAGCACGGGAAAACCACTTTTCTCGGGCGCTCTCGATCAGATATCGGTTGTGCAAGAATTCACATGAGATTGCATGATAGCCATTAGATCATGCAGGATTGATAAATGATGGAGATTGACCAATCTAGTTGGCAAGCGGGTGACACAATAGCCTTTGGATCAAGCGAGACATATCGACGATGGAGATCAGCTAAGCTAGTTGGCGAGCGGGTGACGCGATAGCCGTTGGATCCAGTGAGACAGATCGACAATGGAGATCTGGAGTGCCTAAAGTCAAACGTTGAAATGAATATGTCAGCTATGCGACATGTGGTTGACGGTGATTGGTCAGGTGTGTCGTGGATCGAACGGTAAGGAAATCCATGGGTATAATCTGATTAAGATGTGATTTATTAGCTTTCGCTTAAGCATTTCAATGTGTCTAGGGGAATTTCAATGAAAAAAGGACAAAAAAACTAGTGAGGGTGAGGGTGGACCAAGAGATGGTTAAGGTGGATGAGGTGAAAGATGGATGTTGGTGATGAAGTCTAGACCTCCTCCTGAAGTACCTACAATGCTTAAAACATGTGTGTCTTCCAAGAACTATGCAACAAGATATGTTCTCGTAAACTAGAAAAGCATGAATCAGTTGCCCATATTATGCATGAAGAAAGTGCTGAAGGAAATGAGAATATGAGTGAGACCTTATTATAGAAAGAGAGTGATGGAAAAAGATGACAATGAAATTAACCAAGTACTGAATCAAGACAACAAACTCCAAAGCTCATGCAAGAACTAGAAATTGTGTTTTTGGAGATGCTGAAGGGTCTCTTCCTCAAGTCATGGTCCCAGAGGGAGGAGGTGAGGCCAAGACACCTGCTGACAACCTTATGGTGATCTTTTTCTCCTTGCTAACTTGCTAATTGAAAGAAGGCACAAATGGAAGCAAACTAAAACACAACCAATCTACTCTACACTGTTGTAATGGAAATGCAGCTACTTAAGAAAATGAACAATTAAACCACGAGTCTATGCTAGCATACATGTATAATAAAGAGGAGCCTTGGCTGCTAAGGTTGGGCCCTAACCAAAGAGCTTCAACCCTCTAAGTTAACTCTGTGTTGGTTCAAAACAAAACTCATTCTTATTATCAAAACCGTGGATTACATCAAAAATTGTCACAAGTCTTGCAGCTCGAAAATAGAGTAGAGTTTTACAATCTAAAATCTGAATCCTACTGAGGTCCTAGGCCTCTCTACTTATACATTTGAAGTCTCCAACGACTTCCTTAAAACTAGGGAGGCTCAACTCCCAAACTCGAGATAAACTGGTTCTTTTACTTTCACTTGTTCGGGTACCTTGTATTCCTCATGATTTGGCTATTTGCACTCCGAGTTGATGGAGGAATATTCAAATGGAGGGGTGGTAAATGAGGAGGATTTACCTCCTATAATTCCTCTCCCTTGTCCCATTCGAGTTTTGACCAAGGTCTTTGCCAAAATTCCATGCTTTTATCCTTTAATCTTGCATTAAATGCACATTAGACTACAAAGAAAAATATCCAACTCTAACTCATCTCATAAACAAAATATAATCAAAAGTATGCAATAAATTGTGAGAATAGTTGGTTTGACTAAGCTAGGAGGTGAATTAAGGCCCATATAGTTACCCAATGATGAGGCTCATCATCATCCCCTACTGAAATTGTTGCTCATCCTATGAGAAACTTACTCAATGTCCATGTCCTTCATGGCTTTGGTAGCCTCTCTGACATCCCATGCCTCTGTTGTGGTCTCTTCTTCTTGTTCATAGAAACCTGCTTTCCTTTCTACTTGTTCCCACTACCTCTTTTCCTCTTCTTATTTTATCCCTTCTATCATCCCTAGGAGTAGTGGTGGACTGAGTTTTAGGCCTATCCAATTGACCTTCAACCTTTGCATTGATT
>APFE031429824.1:99066-110662 GCA_000404065.3 Pinus taeda | reverse complement strand
GCAATTGTAAGGTTATATGTGAGGGGTTGCAACACTCCAATTATCATGTAAAAGTTAATAGGAGGGGCTTGGTTCAATTGGATTTCAAAGAGGTAGATTCAATCCAACTCATGGATCCAAATGTTGGGGGTCTATGGGGCAGTCTCAAAGAGAAATGGTTTCTTCTTCTGGTGGCCGACACACAGAAATGAGATAGATTAAAAATAAATTCGTAGGAATGATGGAGAGGAGGAAAGGAAGGAGGGAAATAGATGCATAGGGCTGTAATAAACATAATCCTAAACAATAGTGTTCCAACAGAAGTGGAATCTGATGGACAGGGCTGTAAACAACACAAAATCCTAAACCACGATTTTCCAATAGAAATATGAAAGAGGGAGGATATGGAGTGATAGAAATAGTGGAGAACTTATTGAGGTTTCAAGCCTATGACATGAGTACCTCTATCACCAAATAGTGCGAGAAAAGCTGTGCTCATAAAATTACTGTGGGCTACATTAAAAAACCAAGTAAATATGTAATACACATAGGAACTATTCTCTATTTAGTAGCCAGGGTAAATCCATGAATCAACAAGAAACCAACGATCTCATTACACTATTTCAGAGAAGGAAAAATAGCTTATGAAATGAGGTTACAAAAAGGAAAACTTACTACACATTAATCATGTTAGGAATCAGCATGAAAATACCATTTAACTCAAAGGGTCCAATAACCAATCCATACACTCAACAATGATATTATTAAAACCCCCATGAACAAGCAAATTAGAACCAAAATGGCATCACAGAGTTCAGCCTTCGCGGGTCAGGATATCCGGAACCTCTATATAATATTGATTCCCCGTATTTATTAGAGGAGGGGGAGTTGGAATTACAGTTTACAAAATATGTGAGCCCAAGCCCCAGCTGTCATGCTAGACTAGCTGTCTTGGTAAGTCTAAGGCTCTCCTTCCCCAAAAATATTACAATTGAAATCGAATCCCTTCTTGGAAATAAACATAAATTAATGAACATAGAAAGAAAATGGAGAGATGAAGGAGGAGGTGTCCCCTTATTGTTCCAGTGGAAGCCCCTAATCAAGCCATGTACCTATTGTGATGCATTCCACTTGTTGCTTGGCCAATTTCTATCAATTCTTCCTTAACTACTTGAGTGACTTGTTCGGTGGAATAAGGAGTAGAGTGGGAAAGGTGTGTGCCCAAGTGGTCCTTTTCTATGTAGAGGGAGTGGAGCATCATGTCGTTCCATTAAGTCTTCCAAAGTCTCCCCCATACTGCTTTGCAACTACACCATGCTCCATTATATTTTACAATTACCAGCCCATTCACCTATTTAAAGCTTTGCCCTGCACTATCAATGCCTCCTTGTAGTGTAACAACCAAATCTCTCAGCCACAGGCCTTTAAATTATTTAGAAAAGATGAACAGGTGGGCATTTTCAATCAACTCTTAGGCCCCCTTTATTTATAACCCCTTTTATGAATTTCCTTCTACGACCATGGGCTAGAACCAAAGGCCCATGTGTTTAGAGCTAAAGCTCTCAATAACTGTTCTAGGGGTTCTTTTTCTTTATATCGTAGGATTCCCACATTGACCAATTTCCCAAACCTGAAATATTTATAAATCCCATCTCATTATATATCGCATATGAGGCCTTTATTTATGGTAATGGAAATCATCGATAAGCCTGAAACCAAGAACCGTCGATCGTCGATCACCTTGTTGACGTAATCACTGCCACATGTCACCCTGTGAGTGGCGACATGTGGCACCCGAAAACAGCCCCATAGGGCCCCAAAAAATGCCAAAAATAAGTGGCATGTGTCCACCTTCCACGCCATCATCTGTACGTGCCACAACATTGCTGGCGTAAGCTATCATGTCAGCTCAGTGGACCAATCAGAGGCCACCACATGGCCCCCTAAAGGAGAAAGAAAAGGGTCATCCAGGCCTTGGTTTTGCAGGGAATTCCGTTGTATTTGAAAATCATCTCTCCCTAGGACTTTAACACAAGCATTGGAAATTGGCGGCTTTTCATTGTTCCACAATTGTAACCCCTTTCGATCATTGATCATCAATGCCACATGGAGGAGAGATAAAGGGAGAGCCTGAACCTTGTTTTCTAAATCATTTCCTTTGTATTTTGGAATCGGCCCCTCTTGGTGGTACAACATTATCTCGCATTTGGCCCGGTCTGTGCAGTTTTAGGACTTAAAACCCCACCGATCACCGATGAATACTAAGCCCTAATCCATCGATTTTCGTTATGTGACATCAGTGATTGGCAAATCTTTATTTCTACTTCTGCCAATTCTCTTTACCCTCCTCAACCTGCCGATGCTGATGTCTGATTGTGATGAACCTCCTAGGTCCTGTTTGCAATTTTTCCCAGTTTTCTTTTCTTTTTTTTCTAAGTTTTTCAAAGGAATTCTTCAATAGGGTCTAACTTCTGATCCAGGAACCCTTTTTAGACTTATATATACCACTGAAAATATTATTTCGAGCACTACGCAATGGAGAGGGTCCCATTTAGCTCAGATAGCTTCTGTGGCTCAAAATTTCGCATCAAACTTCACTGTTATTGGGCATTTGAAGCAACTGGTGACTAAAGAAGCAGTGAGTGACTACACATTTCATGCTCCCTTCCTAAAGTAATAGCACTAGAATATGAAGACAAGTACTAGTTCCAAACTCTTGATTATGAGCATGTTCCTTTTCACTGTAGGAAATGTAACAAGCATGGACATCTATATGGGTATTTTGACCTCAATGAATCTAAGTAGGATCCAATAGAATCTAGAATGACAAACGGAAAAATATTCAC
This sequence comes from Pinus taeda, assembly GCA_000404065.3. Lineage (NCBI taxonomy): Eukaryota > Viridiplantae > Streptophyta > Pinopsida > Pinales > Pinaceae > Pinus > Pinus taeda. The sequence goes on along the minus strand of APFE031429824.1, from coordinate 107,837 downwards.
AAAAATACCCTCTAAGAAGTGCCACAACAAAAATACCAACACCCTAGCTACTCCCAGAAAAAGGCAACAAGCAAAAACTTTGAAGCGTCAAGGGACCTTCTAGAGAAACCAAGCAACCCAAAGAAAGAGAATATTATGGAAACCCATCTAGATAGCTCTAACAAACAATCCAAGGAATAACATAGGAAAGGCGAGGTTGACTGTACCCTAGATGATAATTCAGCGCATCCAAATCCAAAACAGCTGGAGAATAATCTTATGATACAGGAGGATGATTACACTAACATTGAAGGGTTATTTGTGATGGCCCTTGAAGATGCATTCTTTCATAATGAGTTGAATATCATTCCCCCTAAGTAGATCAATATTTGGTTGTAGCACTCTAAAGATCCAAAGAATCGTAGCAACTAGGCGTTCAAACAATCCCCACCAAAGAAGGGAAGAAAAGAAGCAAATAATTCAAGAACATAGGCAGGAACTCAATGCTTCAAGGCATTGACACCCTAGGTCAAAGGCTGGTAGACTCAGGATAGTAAACAGATCGATATCTATGCCTCTCAAAATACTATTTTGCTATGAAGGTAATATCATAGAATATAAGGGTCTAAATAGCCCCTCAAAAGAACATGTTCTTCGTCAAAATATCCAACATGACCTTCATACAACACTGCTAATTCAAGAAACCAGATTCTCTTGTATAAAATTTGAATCTATAATGTCCATATTATGGAAAAAGGAAAAAACCATAGTTTTCGATGTTGAAGGTGCATCAAGAGGCCTTAGGATTGCCTTGGATCATCCATAACTCAATATAGAAAAATCTGTCGTAGAACACTTATGTTATTTCAGTATCTTTCCACTTATTGGGCATGCACCGACATGGTTTCCTCTTCAATGTGTATGGACCTTAGATCTCAGCAAGGAAACAAGAAATGCTTAGACACCTCCATTCCCTTGAGAACATGGTGGACATGCACAAATGGATAACAGGGGTGGACTTCAACATAATCACTTGATTGAGAGAGAATGGGGAAGAAGGCATCTGGAGCCTAAATCAGAGGTTCTACAAAGCTTCATGGACATCAAATCCACCAACGATATCTTTACTTGGAACAGCAAGAGTGGGGGACTGTCTAGATCTCCTCTTGGTTAGACAATTTTATGGTTATGGAATTGCTTCTTACCTTCGAAAATGAACTCTCAGCAGATATCCTCCCCTCAACTGTCCTGGACCATTGGCCTATTTTCCTCTCATGACAAACCTTTCACAAACTTCTCAAATTCCCATTCAGGTTCAATCAATTCTAGCTTACAAAAGCTAGTGTTATCAACAAAATTCAATAATGGTGGAAAAGAATGGACTAATAAAAGGCTAAAATATGTTCATCTTCTGAAAAAACCTCAAATAAATGAAAATTATCCTTAGACAATGGAACAAAGAAGAATTTCGTAACATCTTCCATGAGAAGCAAACCCTAGAAAAGGAAATGTCCTCTCTCCTACAAGAAATCATAAACAACATTCGAACAAGGGAATTGCAGGATAGAGAAGTAACTCTCACCAAGAAACTAGAAGAATGATACAAGTTGGAGGAGATCTATTGGAAACATAAATCTAGGACTGGTTGGTTGAAGGAAGGAGAGTGTAACACCTTGTTCTTCCACGATTCCACCATCTAGCATTGCCCTAACAATCACTTCACCTCTCTTCGAAATGAAGTTGGGGAAATTATAGAGAAACATGAGGACATCAAAGAATCTTTGGTAAAATACTTCTTGTACATGTTATCTAATCCTTGGCCTCAACGTCGGAAAGCCATAAAAAATATCATGGCCAACATCCCCAAATTGGTCACAAAAATTAGGACACTAGTCGTATCAGACCCATTATTGCATCAACGGTCATGAAGCTCCCCACCATATGGCTAATGGAAAGGCCTTTGTTCTAGATGGATTCACAATGACCTTATTCAGGGATTGTTGGAATTTTCTTCACAATGATATCCTTAGAAATCATGGAGGAGTTGATAGCCAACTAATGCATCCTTCCTACCTTCGACACCATCTTTCTTGTGTTGGATGTCTGTTATATTATTTTCACAACTACCCCATGCATGGAGAGGTAGTATCCCCCCTTGTACGTTGCGTCGAGCACAACGCCTAGAGGAAATTCTTTTTGGACCCTATATTAGGTGGGTGAACCTATCTAAGGTTTTGTACATGATTTTCGCACATGGTTTTGGGCATGATGGTTTTTTGTCCATGGTGTTTTTTGTAGACCTAATCAAGGGAACTATGGTTATGTTCTAATCCAGGGTTAATGGATGCTTTGGCATGTATATATATGTATTGTAACATTCAAAGGAATATAATGGAAAAGTATTATGTCAATCCCGGTTTTGGGATCTAGGGGAAAATCTTTGTGTATATTTGTTTTATGTTTTATGCTCTCACCATTGTTTATTTTCTGGTTTTAGAATTTGTGTGAAGGTAATTTATGTACAAGGTTAAAACCTACATTTGGTATCAGATTTGTTTCCACTTCAAGGGGACGCCTTTCCTACTAAGAGGTTTTCCTCAGGTCTATGGTAGACCCTGTTCGGTGGGAAATCTGCGGGATCGATTCTTGTGGTGCAAGAAGATGGCAAGGAGTGGAAAGATAGAGATTGAGCAATTTAATGGTCAGAGTTTTCGAGTTGTGGAAACTCAAGATGGAGGATCTGCTGGTGGATACAGATCAACAGATCGCAGTAGATCTGGGTACTAAACCAACAACAATGTCAGCTGAAGACTCAGCGAAGTTGGACCAGAAGGAAAAGAGCACAATACGATTATGTGTCTTAGATTCAACATTGTTGAATGTGTTATCACCCAGGCTGGTGGGGGTCTTGTTGTGTCAACCCTTCAACTCGGTGTAACTATTTCAAACCAATTTTTTGATTCGCAGTTAGCCCTTCCAATTTGAGAGGGCTCTCTCAATGTTTTTTAAGAATGCAAATGGCTAAATTTGGTTTTCTATTTTTATATTTCAGGTGAAAGAATGTGAGAGTAGCCACCATTAGGCATGGAGTCGGTCAAAGAAAAAAACAACAAAAAACAAAGTTTTATGGAAGCTAAGGCATCTTTGGTTTACTAAGGTGGAAATGGACATTCACAGTAATGACAACAAATTGAACAAAGTTGGAGTTGTTTGACAAAATTCCAAGTAATCAAGATACTGAGAAAAACTTAATATAAGGCATTCATGGTAATCACAACAAAGTGAAGGAAGTTGGAGCAATATAACATTGAATTCCAAGTAATCAACAAGCTATGAAAACTAATAACACAAAACATGACAAGATGATACTTAAACCTAAATGAATCTCAGGTCAAAACAAAGTTGCTGGAATTAATATTTCTATTAACTAAAAACATGTACAACAGTGATTATGTCCACATCGATCCCCCTTGTGGAGAGTCAAAATTCTACATATTTATAGAGAAAGGTCTCCCATTACATATTTGCCACTTGGGCTAGATCTAATCTACCACTACGAGATTTTTTCTATATGATTAATAAAACACTGAGATTTCTAAGGGATTTTTGTTATAACAAAGTTCGAATACAAAATAGAAGTCTGTATGAAATGTTACCATAATTAAGAAAATTATTGTAGTGTGGCACTATATATGTGGAAATCCATACATCTGGCCCCTTGAATCTTGTTGTACTATTTTTGGGGGTTTATCATGCTGGTAGGCATGTTGTGAGTGCCATTACTATCCCACTGTGTCTCGTGCCCTATTTTCTTGCACTCTGTGTCTTACTACATGTTTTCTCTTTGTTCTATTAAATAACCATGTTGCTAAGAAAATCTGAGAAATATTCTTGCTGTCTCGTGGAGTGGAAGCATAATGGATTATGATCTAGGCCTTTAATTCATGTTGTTTTAACATCAAAATTGCAACACAGGAGGAAGAGCTTTAACACCGATTTTTAACAATTTTCCAATAAGCGAGACGTGACAATTTATAGAGTGAAATACACAAAAAATCGCATTCGAGGAGGGTCTCGCACATCACAATCAGCCAGTGGAAAGGAATTTGGTGGAGCGGGATTAAGACTGTGCGATTATTGATTATGACATCACAATCTGCATGTAGAAGAGTTATCACAATCGGTAGATGGAGGAAGGTCTTGCAATATTGCAATTGATGGAAGGTATATTGCGATGTGATATTGCAATCGGCGGATGGGTTTTGTGATATCGATGGGATGGAAAGAACTCTACGATATTGCAAACAAAGAACGAGACTTATCGGTAGAGAGAAGGACTTACGAGATCGCATCAGCAGGAGGCCTGTGATATGGGATATTAGCAGGAATGTGATATCACAATTTGCGACAGAGGGATAATCGGTGGAGTGGTAATGATATGTGATTGGTGTCAGGCTTGCGATATTGTGATATACAATATCATAATTGCAAGAGGAGGGATTATATGGGAAAAGATGTTATAAAACAAGGGAAGGGAAGGGAAGGCTTGAAGCGATATATGAAACGTGACTTGCGATTCCCAGCCTTTAAAAGGGTTGTGGGTGTTGGTACCATTCCATTACCCTCTTTTTCTTCTAAAAACATCATCATTTGTCTGTCTTTTCCCTCCATAGACCCCTTTACATCCATCGAATTTGATTAGTTAATATCATTATAGTTGTTAGTTTGCATTAAAGTTAATTTATGAATTTTTATGTTAGAAATTAGGAATTTTCAACAAAAAGGTTACAGGAAGACATAACATCCTGTAAATGGTTTATCATCTGACACGTGGCATGACAAGCAAGCCAAAGCAATGGATAGGAACGAGCTCCTGAATGTACATGCATGGAGAAAAATCGATTTTACAGCAGATCAAAAGCTCCTAGTTATGCGGTCAACGCTGGGTCAAACCCCAGCCTTTTGGTTACTAAGGCAGTAAAAGCCATAGTTTCCAAACTGCTTTCGTTTTGTCTTTTTTTGGAAATTGGTTCATATTAGAATGATCAAAAATCACTCCACTGTAAAAGCAGAAACATCTGCTTAATGAATGTGCATTCGATTCAGATAGGAAGGCAGATAAAGACTCTGTATTATTTTTGTTTCAGAGACAAGTTACGATTATCTCTGTGTATTGTTTTGAGAACCGAACTCATATATGTGATTGCAATCTTCAGCGTTTGAATATAATTATGATTTTACTCTAGCATTGTCTATTCGTTAATACTCTCATTGCTTGAGTTCATTCCAGTGTACCATTGAAACGTGGATGGGCCCTACGTGGATTGGTCTACTGTTCATTCATTTCCATAGCTTTTGAATTTACATAGAACGCATACTGTTTAATGTTATTTCCATGCTCATGATTTTGTCAATTCGATTACGATTTCTCACAAATGGTATTTATGGTGATCTCTTGAAGATCTTGTCGTTAGATCATTGAACCAGGTCGTGTAAGAGATTTGATCCAGCGTTATATTTTAAAGCATCTCCATAGACTCTGTTTGTTTATGTATTTAAAGTTAAGTGTGTTTTTTATTTCTTTATGAATGCTTCAATGTTAACTAGACAGAGCTTTTGTGCACAGCATCCTTGTAAGGGGATTAAAATCTCAGTCTAGCCATACTCTGTATCCTTAGGACAGTTAGATAACCTAGGTGATCTGAGTGTTAATGTGAGGGGAAACATATCTCAACCTTCTGTAAAGAAGTATTGTCGCCTATCACAACAAACACTTAGTTAGGAATCCTTTATGTCTATAGATTTTAGACGCATGCCTCGAAGTTTACTAACCCAGGTCGATAATAAATCTAGTCTAATCTAGCACCCTAGATTGGCCACTACATTTTGGCACCGTTGTCGGGGAGGCGTAGTTAGAGGGTTTCGAAAAAATCAATCAAAATATATAAAAAAAATTAAATTAACAAAAACAAACCAAGAACACAACATAGATTTGACTGTCACTTTAGAAATCATGTTTGCTTATGCCTAGATCTAGAGATAATAGAGGCAGATTCACAAAAACCCCCCATCTAAAAACTAACCTATCACCAGGAGCAGACCCTTTGGGAAAAACTGAACACACAACACCAGCTGAGGAAACCACCATACAAAGATTAGAGGATAAACACAAATCAGGCCAAAGACTTACAGTTATTGAGAGACAAATCTTATTGGCACATGAATCTCAGAAGAAACATCTCCCTGAATCTTCTACAAAGAGAGAAAGTAGAAAAATAACTCAACAATCTCTAGAACAACTCTTTGGAACGAGTGATACCGAACAAAAAATCAAATCACTAGAAGAATCTATAAAAATGGCTGAGGAAGGAGGAGGATCAGCAAGAAGACCCACTCCTAACAACAACACGATCAAGGAGAGGAGGAAGAATCAACTTTTAAATTTCCTATCCACGAACCAGAAGACAACCCTGATGAGGAAATAAAAATGAAAAACATACCTCCTTCTGTGTTACCAAACTTTTATGGCATGGCTTCAGAAGACCTAGATTTATTCTTGTTTGAGTTTGACATTGTATGTCGAACATATGGTTACACAGATGATGCCCATAGGCTTAGACTCTTCCGAGCAACATTAAAGGCATCAGCACTAAGATGGTTCATGGGACTTGGTGAGCATGCAATAACTGATTTGGATGGCATGAGAAGAATATTCCTAAAGAAATACTAACCTTATTGTAGATCAAAAGATTCTAAAGATGATATCTTTAGGGTGAATCAACAAGAGGATGAAAATCTAGAGGAGTACTTGGAACAATTTGCTTACAATTTACAAAAATCAAAACATCGATCCATGACTCTTGATCTCATTCAAACAATATTTTTGAAGGGAATTCAAGAGGAATACTTAGATGATCTTAATTTGATGGGCAAAGGTGATATTTCCACCTTACCTTTCGAAGAAATTGCTGATTTATGTGAAAAGTATTCTAGGAGCAAAGCCAAAATTGGAAAGAGAACCATATCATCCAAAGCCACAAAATCTGCTTCAGCAAGTGTCACACGAGTTGAAATAGGAAATTTGTTAGAGGAATTCAAAACAGATCTATTAAGTACCTTAGGAACTCAAATTGACACTCTTAAAGCTAAGAAAAGACAAGAAGAGGAAGATCAAATGATGGTTGTCTTTTGTCCAAAATGTCGAAAGAAACATGCCTTAAAAGATTGCCCATTAGAAAACATTCAAGTGTGTGCCTTTTGTACTAAAAATCATGATATATTTCATTGCTCTAATGTCAAGATTTTGCATAATTGTAATGTGGCAGCTAACACAGATATCGAGAATGTGTATTTCATGGGCGCAAAGAGACCATGGCAGCCAAGACCTCCACCTCAAGGTATGTTCCCAAACCAGAATTTGCAATTTCCTGCACATCATCATATGTATGCTCAGAACTCGTGGAATGTACCCATGCCATGGCAGCACCAAAATTACCCACAACAACAATGGAGACCATCTTAGCAATACTCTCAACAATATCAACCATATCCTCAACCATACCAACCATATTCGCAGCCATATCAACGATATCGTCAGCCATATTCACCATATCCTCAACCATATCAGCGATATCCTCAACAGCAAGTTGTTTACCCACATCAACCCCAACCCACTCAACAAGCATTGTCTGCTCCTCCACCAATAAATCCACCACAATTACAACTTCCATCTAACCAACAACCTCCTAGACCTACTCAAATCCCTGCTCAACCTGTACCAAATCCAAATAACAAAGCAGAGATACCAGCTTATAATGTAGATGAGGGACCCTCATATCCCACATTACCCTTGCAAAATATCAATTTGAGGTCTGGTAAGGTACTTCACAAAGAATCTCCAGCAGCTGATAAACAAGAAGAAAACGAAGAAAATGAAAATGAAACTCCAATTCAAAGGAAACAAAAAGATGACATCAAAAATAAACAAATGCAACCGTTGCATGCACCACCTTTTCCAGACGGATTGGTCCAAACAAAACTTCCCATGTCTATACCACAGTTTGATGCTTTAGATGAGCTAAAGAATGTCTATATAAAAATTCCGCTACTACAAGCCATAAAAGACATTCCCATATATACTAAAGCCATCAAAGAACTGTGCCTTAAAAGGCCTACTAGGAAAAGAGTTGATCCACAAACTATTCATGTTATTGGACATTTAGCTGGCCTTATGACAAACACCATTTCAATGGAAAAGTATGTTGATCCTTGTATTCCTAGAGTCACTACAATCATTAACAACATACATATTCCAAACACCTTAATTGACCTTGGGGCCGCAATAAATGTGATGACTCTTGAAACCATGAAAACACTCCAGCTCACAAACTTGCAGCACACAACAATTGTTCTAGAACTCGCTGATAGGTCTAAAGTGATTCCTGAAGGGATTTTGGAGGACATAATTGTTTCACTAGACCCTTGGGAGTATCCAGTGGACTTTTCAGTGCTTCAGCCAAAATCCAATTTAGGAGGACACCCTATCATCCTTGGTAGACCATGGTTAGCAACTGCTGATGCATTCATAGGATGTAGATCGGGTAATATGATCATTTCACGAGGAACTGAAAGAAAAAAACTCACTCTTTACCCATCAACACAATCACCAGCAGTAGCACACAATCTATGGCTTGATGATAAATACAATGATAAGGCAGAAGTTCAATCTGTTTTCAGCATCAACCAAATCTATGATTTTCAAGAACATAATAATGATGATTTGGTAGAATTGT
>APFE031429824.1:49001-90086 GCA_000404065.3 Pinus taeda | reverse complement strand
CTTTAGTGGGGGAGAAGCATCAGCATTTTTGTTTTCCTTATCTCATCTCCTCATTGTAAATTCTCAAAGAGTTTGTTTCAGCACTTCAGTATTTCAATAAAGAAGTTGTTTTTGTCTTTGTTCTAATCAGAGGGACCTGTTCAAGCAATATGCAGTGGGACCTGTTCAGAAGACTATGTTACCAACACCAATATTAGAGGGGCCTGTTCAACAAACATCAAAGGGACCTGTTAAAGACAGCTATATTAGGCTACTTCAGCAAAGCTTCAACAAAGTTTCAAAGATTGCTTATCATCAAGGCTCCATCAATACCAAAGATCAAGGAAGCTGCACACACATAGTTCTTTTTCAGATTTCAAAGACGATGCACAAACATTCTCCAGATCTTAGAGGGACCTGTTATATCCAAATTCATCTCAGAAGGGACCTGTTATGGACAGTGAAGATTAGTCATATCTGGACAATAAAGATCAGTCCTACCTATGCATGCCAACTCAACTCTTGATCAACCAACAAACTGTAATGTATTGTTGTAATTTTTATTTTTAACATTTAAAATTCTTCGATTATTTTAGTGTTAAATATGATGACTATGATTGCTTATGATCAATTTCAAAAACACCCCTATACCCATCACCCTTGTCACATTCCTAACTACTATCATTTCCCAACACACTCTAGCCTATCACCATATTCCTCCTACGATTTTTAAATCTTCTCCTACACCACCCTTTAAACCTTGTTATTAACTCCTCATTCTTGAATCGGCCATCAAACCTTATCATCAGTCCAACATTTTCCTAACCGGCCAAGTACCAACGAGCAATGGACAGGTGGTGAATCATTGGAGAGCCAAGTGTTAAACGATTTCATTCATTGTTTTCTTGAATCGTCCAAGTTATAAAATGATCGTTTGACCCAAGTCGACTCATGCAAACAACTATCTGTTATCATCACTCCAGCACTACTTATATGTTTATGACGTTCTCATGATTGTACCTATGCAACCCAGTACAGCTCCTCTGTCTTTGTAATATGAATGCGCTCTGCATTATCATTATAGTAAATTGGGTAAGGTCGGTTGTTAAGTTTCATTTCATTCTTAGTTTGTAAAAAGGGCGTTACCATCCTAGTAATTCAAACATTGTGATTTCAAAGAAGGCCGAGAACAGCAGGCGCTACAAAGGGAGAGCATAGTAATTAGGCTCACCACGAGTTTCCACCTCCGACATAATCCAAGGACATTCATCCAGTCGCTGCCTAAGCCATTGAAGAAGGAGACCCCGAGAACAGAGGGCGCTACCAGGTCGGTTGAGTCGAGTGCAAAACAGAGGTAACAAATCAAGAGACCCTTGTTGAATTATAAAGCATAAACAAAGAAGGTTAGAACAGGAGTTTCTTTGTCAAAATGACCAATAGAGCAGAGCCTAATACATTTGATAGTTCCCAGTATCATGATGACTGTATTACAATTTTAAGGGAAAAGCAATGGTTATCCTTCCTAGAGAAGTTTAATGGGAACAATGAAGAAGTAACTAAGCAGTTTGCATTTACATTTAATGGAGAGAAAGCATTCATAGGCAACTTCTCTTTTAGGATTTCAGAGGATACCATAGCACAAACCTTGGGAATCAGCCCAGAAGGAGAAAAATATTTCAAAACAAAACAATTCAAGGAAAAATCATGGACCCAATTCATGTCTAGGTCGAGGGTTTCCTCTGTTAACTGGAAAAAGGGTGTCCATAGAAGCTGGATGATGCACCCATGGGATGAAATGGTGTATATTATTCAGAAATTTGTTACTTGTGAGGGTCGTTACAGCATTGTCTATCTATATCACATCAAAAACTATTCAAAAGCAAAAGGGTAATGAGGATAAAAGCCTGTATCATTTTGGGTTAATTAAAATTCTAATTGAATTTGAAGAGCAGAGGAGGGGAAAAACATGGAAGGAATTTTTGGTTGCTAATCAAATCAAAGATGGAGAATATGAACAGGAACAACAAGAGCACTCAGGATTTATGCTTGACATTGATGAGGAAATCCCTGTGCGCAAGTCAAGAAATGTCCCTCCACACAGCAGTAGTGTAAGGACGAGAAAGATGAGGCAAGAAGCTGCCCAGAAAATTGAGCAAGACAAGATTTTCACTACATATACAAGAAGATCAAGGAGAATACAAAAGACCCAAACACAAGAAGATCAACCAGAGTCAAATGCACATGCACCAATGGACATTGAGAGAAGTGCTCATTCACATCCTGGACCGGAAGCCGAAATGGAAGTTGAGAGTAACAACAGACAAGGGAAAGAGTCACAACCTGCAAACAAGAAACAAAGGAGGTTAGAAAAACAAATTGAAAAGCTAAAAGAAGAATTAATGGAGGCCAACATGCTAGAGAAGGTCATCAAGAAGGAGAATGAAATGTTGAGAGCTCAGAGTAAGAAGACTCAGCAGAAAAATGAGAAGCTAAAGGAGCAAATCAAAGAACTCAAGGTTGAACAAACTGACATTTGTAAGTGGGCAACCAAATGGTATACTCAAAAGAAAGCTCTCAAAGAGAAATACAAGAATTTGAAACATGAGCTCCACATTCAGAAGGATGCCCAAGCTCAGAAGAATATAGATGCATTGTTACAAGCAGCAGAGGCACAGGCAGGAACAGAGTATAAAGGGAGCACATCAGGATTATCATGAGGACATGCTAAATCATTGAGCTTGGGGGAGATGTTGGTACCATTTCATTGCCATCCTTTTCTTCTAGAAATCCATCAATTGTCTATCTTTTTCTCCCATAAACCCCTCATATCCATCGAAATTGATTAATCAATAGCATTATAGTTGTTAATTTACATTAAATTTAATTTTTGAATTTTTATGTTAATAATTAGGAATTTTCAACAAAAAGATTATAGGATGTCATGACTTCCTGTAAATGGTTTATGATGTGACATGTGGCATGGCAGGAAAATTAGAACAAAGGATAGGAATGTGATCTGGAATGTACATGCATGGTGAAAAATCAATTCAACAACAAATCTAACGCTCCTGGATACATGGTCAATGCTGGTCAAACCTAGCTTTTTGGTCACAAAGGCAGAAAGCCATAGTTTCCCAAACTGATTTCGTTTTGCTTTTGGAAATCGGTTTAGATTAGAAAGGACAAAAATCACTCTTTTGTAAAAGTAGAAACATCTGCATAATGTATGTACATTCGATAGGATAGGAGACAAGCAGATAAAGGCTGCGTATTGTATTGTTTCCAGAACGGTTATTATCTCTATGTATTATTCTAGAACACGGCTCTTGCATGTGATTTCAAGCTACAAAACTTAATTACAGTCACCGTTTTACTCCAACAGTGCTTATGCGTTAACATTCTCATCACTTGAAGTTTCTTAAGTGTGCCATTGAAGCGTGGACGGGCCCTACGTGGAGATTGGTATACTGTTAATTTCATTTCCATAGTGTTTTCGAATTTGAAAAGTGTGCATAGTGTTTGATGTTATTTCCATGTCTGTGAGTTTATCGATTTGATTAGAAATTATTGCAAATAAGATTCATGGTGATAGCTTGAGAATTTGATTGCTAAATCATTGAACAATATCTTGTAAAAGATTTGATCGATCGTTAGATTTTAAAGCATCTCTGTGGACTCTGTTTTCATGCATTTAAAATTTCAGTGTGTTTTTGATTTTCATGAATGCTTAGTGTGTTAGCTGGAAAGAGTTTTTGTGTATAATATCCTTGTAAGGGTTGAAAAATCAGTCTAGCAATATGTTGTATCTTTAGGACAGTTAGATAAATTAGGTGATCTGAGTGTTAAGGTGAGAGGAAACACATTTCAACCTCCTGTAAAGGAGTGTTGTAGCCTGTCACAATAGACACTTAGTTAGGGATCCTTTTATGTCTATAGACTTTAGACACGTGCCTCTAAGTTTACCTACCTTGGTTGACATTAAATCTAGTCTAATCTAGCACCCTAGATTGGCCACTACACTTTCTCTTGCCTTTGTCACACGCAGGTACTTTACCCTCTGTTGCTGCTGATGATGTTGCTCTCTGAGATGTTGCTTCCCTCTGCTTTGATAACCACTCCACAGCTATGCCGACCGATTCATTGAGCCTGGAGAAGTGATAGCAGTATATCCACGGGTCCTTCTTAGGCCAATGACATGCCCTGTGGATCCAAGGAAACCACACTCTGGCACAGTGGTCCTTCCCTAAGCAATGTCGGCCATACAGAATGAAAATTTTGGTGTAGAAGGTGAATTTCTTGAATTCCTTTGTCTCGGCCTTAGCATGCTTGAGATTTCGTATCTCATACAACCCGATCCACAAAGGAAGAGCGGGTCAAGGTGCCTTCTTCTTCATGTGCAGTCTTACTGACAACCCTGTCGAGATGTGATACGACACCTATTGCATGACGAGCTTGTCCATGACAAACTTCAGTAAACATGCGGAGCCTTCTCCGCGTTGTACATCCATATGAAGGTGCCAAGGGGTGAGGCATACCAATCTGCTATGTTGATCAATGCCTCCATCGTTGCCCATTACATGTAAGGTGGATCCTGCTCAAATATCATTTTGTACACCAGGGTGACAAAGTGGTCTGACAAGTGTGTGATAACTCCGCGAAAACTACATTTAGAGAACAGCTTGCAATAAGTGTGCACAGATGTTTTCGAAGGTGTCCATGCCCAACTAAAGCTTGGGAACTGATGACGGGAACAGATTGCATCAAGTATGTACGCGGACATGTATATCTCTGCTTCCTGGCCTTTGGGAGGATGTTGGGTTTCTGTTACCTATTCCTTCAACCTGAGAGCCAACATGTCGGACCAGTTTCATGGTCTTCCTTCGCTGGCCAGTTGGTCCAACACGATCACCCAACTTTGTGGGAAGGTCTCTGTGCTCTCTTGGTCATATAAGTGACATGCAAATATGACCAAGTATTGATATGCCTTCCGCAGTATCTTCGTCTTGTAAACCTAGTTGCGTGTTGTCCTGAACTTGGCTGGCTCTTTCGCCCAGCTCTTCAAGATATCTCTTAAGTTTGCACTGTTGCTGGGTTTGTTGAAGGATTTCTCCATTGTGATCATCAGTTGTGGCAAGTGATACATCTCGTGAAAGTCCTTCGCCCTGAAGGTAGCAAGCTATGTTCCACTGACACTACTCAACATCATCATCTCGGGATCTGTGTGTGAGACAATCTAGTGGATCATGTCTGCTCATGGAAACGCGGGATACCTGCATGCAATCCAATACAATCTAGACTTCTGGATGTTGACATAGACCCTGCGATCTTCTAGATCTTCCTCAAATGTGCATGAGAATGTGTCATTGATTTCCTGCCATTTCATCTTAATGTCTTTGTCTATGAACAACTTGGTGTCTTCGTAGATAGGCAAGCTCATAGACACTTGCTCAAATGCATCTCCAGTTGCACTTCCAATGGTGTCCTTTGACCCTGTTCTCTTGGAGGCCATTGTACCTATATTGTTGAGAGATGGACGAACACCTATGATACTTGGAGACATTGTGAAACTCATGGCAAGCAATCTATCGGGTGAAAATGAAATAAATTATGAGGACTGACATGCAACATACCTGGGTGACTGACAATGAAGACTGTGCAATTTTCACTAGGAGGCTGGGAGACTGACTGCCAAAACTACGCAAGGCATAGTCCAGGCCGTCAGGAGGCTAACTAGCTGTTGGAACTATGAAATGCACAGTCCAGCCTGGTTTGATGAGGAATGAAATTGCGCAATGTGTAGTTCCAGTCAGCAATGACATGCAAACCCACAAATTGTATTGCACAATTTCTGGGCCCAACAAGGCACTGCCTCCCAGAATTGCATAATGCAAGCCTAGAGGTCAGTTTTGGCTAGATTTGTGTAGTTTATGGAGGGAAGGCAGACCCTTCACTCTTAGAAATGCGCATTGCTAGCTAGGAAAGGCAAGGTCTGAGCCAAGGCAGCCTAGACCCGCTGACGGGCGACTGAAAACATGAAAAGTTCTTAATGCATGGTGAAGCTCAGTGTGAACAAGAGTGAATGATCATGCATGCAATCAGTGAGTGCAGGATTTAGAAAACAGGAAAGCAAGCATGTGTGTGAAGCGATTCATTGCAACAATGACCGTTAGTGAAAAAATAGTGTCATGCATGTGATAGCAGTGAGATGCAACGAAAACTTGAAACGATGCTTCTACAAGATAGCATGCATTAAAATGACAAAAAATGACATGAAAAGAAAACTTACCTGGATAAAGCTAAGTTAAATGTGCCGAAGATTCCTAGATGTGATGTGGGATGTCATAGCTCTAAGATCGATGTCAGGAATGAGCTCTGCAACGTCAAATAAATAAGTTTGATGAGGATGAGGCTTATGACGCACATGCCAGAAATTTAGGAAAAAATAACACTTGGAGGGAAATTTCTAAACGATCTTTGCATGTAACCTCTAGCTGCTAGAAATAGATCCCTAAAATCTAGGGATTTTTTTTCTTTTTGCTTTTTTTCTTTTCTGGGAAAAGTATCCCATGCATGCAAATCAGGATTGCTCAGTCCTGGAGGGAACCAATCAACCTGAAAGCACATGCAATAGTCTACAAGCCCGGGGATAAGATTTGCACAGTTTTTGGGATAAGCAAGATTGGTTGCCCCTCATGCATTGCACAATTTCTAGACTGAAGCCCTGGCTATCAGTCAGAATTGCACAATTTCTGAGCTAAAGCCTAGTGCTGGGTTGGATTGTGTAGTTTTCAGAGAGAAGGCTTCCTGAATGGATTGCGCATTTCTAGAGCCTAGTAGGAAACCCAACAGGATTGCACAAATTTTGGAGGGAACGTTTGTTCCCCTCCAAAATTGTGCAATTTTCTAAGTGAGCATCTCAGCCAGAAAATTGACTAAATCAGGAATGAAAGCCTGTGGAGGGAGACAAACAAGCTAACATGCATAGGCTGGCAAGCCACTGAAACTCAGCTGAAGCCTATGTACTTACTCAGTGCAAGACATGCTACTAAGGATGGTAGGTAGGGAGGCTCCAAAACAAAGCTAAGGAAAAAATTTGGAGGGTGATTGTAGCTGCTACAACAGGTTACAATATGATCTAGAGAAGAAAGGATCTCCTCCACCTAGGTACTACAAAAGAGCATAAGTCACTGTTAAACACACATGGGAGCAAGAACAATATGAAAGATAAAACATGCAAGTAAATTTTTATTAACAATTGATATACAATTATAGTACATTGTTGTGACCGTTGGGTTTCACATCCCAAGGTCTCTTGGACTTCTTTTGTCCATTCGGCTTCCACACTAACCCATTAAGGTTTAGGTGTCCAACATTCCCCCCCTTAATCTGAAGGGTTATGTATGAGTCCAAGAAGAGAGCTTTAATACAAAATGTGCAAAAATGCATGACAACACTAGGCTGAATGTGCTCTCTAAAATGTTGGTATAAAGGGTGGTGGTTTAAGGATGACCACCAACACTAGAACGCTTAGTGCAGTTCCTAGAACTCTTCCAAAACTAGTAAGAAGCTGAAGTCTTCTGCTAGAGGAAGTGCTCCTATTGTTTTGAAGAGGGAAACCTTCAACCATGAAAGGGAAGTCTCACCTCGCATAAAAGGGATAACTTCAACCTGAAAAGGGAAGTCTCAACCTGTGATGGTTTAAGGATGACCAACAACTTTGGAATGCTTAATGCAATTCCTGGAACTCTTCCAAAATTGGCAAGAAGTTGGAGTCTTCTGCTAGAGGAAGTGTTCCCAATTTTGTTCCTGGAATTCTTCCGAAACTGACAAGAAGTTGAAGTCTTCTGCTAGAGGAAGTGTCCCAGATTGCCAACTGAAGGCATGTTCACAGGCATCTTTGTTTCTAGCTACAACTCTGAAACTGGTGTGGCGGGTTGTGGCTCAGGCTCGCTTGATGTGACTTTGAAGCTTGTAGATGACCATCATTTCCCCCCCTGTCAGATACAAGGTGAGATGATGGAGAAAAATCAACTGCAAGACTGTTCAATACTCTAGAACAAGTTCTGACATGTGTTTGAAATATCTTCTTGGCTATTGATGCCCATTGCCAAGAAGCGATCCATCTCAGATAAATCTTTGTTCTTGTAGGGTGTTTTTTGTTGCAGCATCTGCTTGAAGAATGACTTGTTTTATGACATTGCTTACATGGATGAAGATCAAAACAGTGATCTTTCAAATGGCCAACTCAGTCACAGTGTTGGCATTTCCCAATCTGTTGTTGTTGTTGTTGTTGCTGAGGAAGAGGGGCAGAGTCTGGAACAGCTGGAGGTGAACTGTCATGAGGAGTAGGTGAACTGTCATGAATGAATCCAGCACTCTGAAACTGAATGGGCTTTGAGTAGTCCGTAATATGAAAGGACAAGTCCTTGTCATATCCAAGACCAGTTTGGTGCTTGTTGTGGACAAGCTGTTCCCAAGGTCTAATGATGGGCTTGGGAAGTGCAGACTAAGTTTCTGCATCTGCATGTACAATTGTTGCTTTATTGGGTATTATATCTAAACCAACTGTAACATTATTGTCTTGCTGTTTATGGGAGTCTGTTTCAATCTTCTGAACAGAAACAGGATCAGAATGATGACTCCACTGTTGTAATTCTTCTTGCTGTAGCTTTGTCTCAAGCTGCAAAAACTCAATATTCTCATGTGCATTTTGGAGACAAATTTTAATATTGGAAAGATAGGTTTTGTTGATCTTAACCATCTCATCAACAGTGGAAAGTATTAAATTATTCAGTAGTTTCAATACATCATCTATTCTATCCATTTCAGACCAATATAATCAGAGAAGTGATGTTATCTTCAGCTACAAATTGGTCTATAAAATGATAAATAATTGCAACTATAGATGAGTAGCAGTATACCAATATCACCAAGTCTCTGTAGCAGACAGCACAGTACCAATTTCAATGTAGCAAATGACTCGATGCTTTAATGTACTTCTCAAATTATTCAAACTACTCACACTGTGAAAAAGAGAGTCAATCGTTGACTTTCTTTGCAAATGAAATTTGTCGACAGTCTTAGTAGAGCCTGGTTTGTGTCATCAAGATACTAAATATAATCAATTGCAAGGAAGCTAGATCAAACCCTGCAAACTAATTTCTCATAGTTGAACTAAAGCTTTAGAAGAATCAAGTATCTTCACCCAGTGTTAGAATCGGGAAAATTCTGAACGATCAACAATGTATCTTTAACGCAGTGATTTGTCAAGCCCCTTTTTGGAAGGTCAAAACTAAATAATTCTTCAAATTTAACATTTGTTTGCAAGGTAATGGCATCATTGGTTTCAAATTCTCCACTAGCAATGGCCCCTGGATTTGTCCCCTTCGCAAATGCAACACAAGGAATACAATCTAGACGCATATCACCTATGGATATAATGAGTATTTCAGCCTCCAATTTGACTCCTTAATAAATTTTGGCATAGGCAATATATTTGGAACACAAACTCGCCCTTGAAACCTTAAGATTTCAGAGCACAATTAAATCTAGTGTAATTTCTCCACAAAGATCTCAACCTTTGACAGTAAGATGGAGCCAAGAATAAACAATTTTTTGTTTGCTATGTTTAGCCCTTTTTCATTGGTGTAAACACTAGCAAGAAACCTAACCTCTTCACTGTTGTAGCAGCTCCCAACCATTGATGCTCTGTGTGACTCGACGTTCCTAATGGAAGAAATATATATCTGAAAAATTATGTAGAGTGCTTGAGAAAGCAGACTTGACTTCCACACTCATTCACTGAAGTCGACTGGAAGTTAGTTTCCTCTTGCAGAACAAATAATGCAAGTCTGAGTGACTTCAATAGCTACAGCAATGATACCAACATAATGACACCAACACACGGGGTTCAACTTAACCTATTGCTTCAACACATAAATTCCATATCGAGAGTCATTTAAGAGTCCGCATAAATTCTAGGGATGCAGAGAATCAACCATCGACACTTAATAATGAGCATATAAAACTTCAGCGTAAATGTAATTTGGCACGGAAATATATATGACAGGACGCATGTGCGTTTGGTAACCAGAAAGGATGGGTGTGATTGGTAGCCGAAATAGGAAATGTTAAAGCAAAAATAGTAGATCTGTCAAGCTAAGCTCTGGTCCAACATATCGAATATGCTACCATACAAATGCATCATTGAGCGTAATTTCATTTCTAGTTCTTAAAATGAGTAGCACATAAAACTATGTGTGGTTTGAGTTATGATTGATTTCTGTAAGCATTCTTTGAGAACTTTAAGGTTTGACTCTACTCAGAAAGAGACAATTACCATAAGCAAGACGTGCTAGAACAAAATGAAGAATGCTCTCCAACATATTTTGAAATGAGTTTACTGAACTCTATTGATCAAGAACCAAGCACATTCACCAAGCCATAACCCGGATGGAGGCCATTACATGAGATGAACACGTATGAAGGAGCCTTAACCGAGCATGAAGCATTAATATATACCCGTATTCAGAGATCAACCGATAAGCTCAAGCCTTCAGCTCATGACCCATAATCTCAAGCCTTATATCATTAATCATCGGCATTTCCTTTGATTGATTGAATGTATACTAACCAGACAACCAAGGAGTCCACGATCCCTTCCAAAACACATCTCCATGCTTCCGCTGCGCCACGCTCAGCACATCTCCATGCATCAACAGCACATCTCCACGCATCAACAGCACATCATGGAATTGGCGAAGCTAGAAAAGAACGCCTTTACAGGCACGTTCTATGCTTTGACATGAACAATGCTCTGATACTTATAAACTCCTGTATGGAGCGAGCACAAATGCTGAACCACTGCAGGGAACACATTTACGTCAAGGAATCAGAAACCTTGGTCTTCGCTCGGCATGGTTGAACAGAGGAATCGCTTTGATACCAACAGCGCTCTGATGATTACATAAAAGGAGCAGTGTCTAAATTCATAAAAGACCGTATAGGCATAATACTACGATCATTACATAAAAGGAGCAGCGTCTAAATTCATTTCATAGTGTCTATGATACAGAGCAGCGTCTATGATACCACAGCGTCAGCGTCTATGATTAAGAGTAGCGTCTATAAAAAGACCACAAAAAGACCATATATAATACTGCGATCATTACATAAAAAGTAGCAGTGTCTATGATACCAATCAGATATGAAAGCACCAGCGGATATGGCAACATTCAAATAGTGCGGCAGTATTGGACTGTGTATTCAAACGTCTGAGTCTCCGAATAATTTCGAACGAAGTCGGTTCGCCTTCCCATAATCGATCTCCCCTCACCATTTATTCTCATTCATCTCTCACAACCCAGAGTATAGGCACGTTATTCCAATCACATGTCAGAACAGCTTGGACAGCGCTGGCAGTGTCAGGAAGAGGAACGTTTCATTGTTCAAGTGAATATGGCAAACAGGGCGCAGGTCTGTATAAAAGGAATATGGCAGACAGGGGTCAGAGATGTCAATCAGCGGCAGCGGATTTCAGGCAGAAAATTCTCAGGAGGTAGCGCATGTAGTACTAGGAGCAGCTAATTATATGGAGGAGCAACACAGGCAGTGTCAGGAGTATGGAGGCGCTTTCATATGGAGAACGGACACCAGTAGCGATATTAACAGGTTGCAGCTAAAATTTAGCTGAAGAAATATTCATGAGAAAATATTCATGAAGTTCATGGAAGAAATAAATTGCACAAAAAGACCATAAAACAAATGGCTCAAATTAATTATGCAGGCCAGGAATGTGCCTGCTCTAATACCATGTTAAACACACATGGGAGCAAGAACAATATGAAATATAAAACATGCAAGTACATTTTTATTAACAATTGATATAGATTTATAGTACATTGTTTGACCGTTGGGTTTCACATCCCAAGGTCTCTTGGACTCCTTTTGTCCATTTGGCTTCCACACTAACCCATTGAGGATTAGGTGTCCAACAGTCACTCTAGATGAAATCAACATAATATACATGCAACATAAGTAAGTTGACTAGAATCAAGATTGAAAGCTTCTAGGAATGAAGTGTGTGAAAATAAAGGAAGAGATCGTAATAATATACAACAATGATAGAAGGCATTCAAATTCCAAGAAGATTTGACTGGAGTATCTCGAAGAAGAAGTCAAAAAAAGATAGAGACCCTTGAAACTGAATATATGTGGAAGATGTGTCAATCTGAATACAGGATGTCGATACTTACAGGAAGATGACATGGTGAAAGATCATCACAAAGGTAATTCTAATTTGAAGTGTACATTGATTATTTTTAAACTAACATCTAGTTGGGCTTATGTAGAACTGTAAAAAGGGAAGATCTGTGAATGAATTCCAAGTAGACCGTATGGAAGGATGTAATATTCTTCTAGAAATATGGCATGAAAGCAAAATGACATGAAACAAAGCCAAATGGAAAATCTGATGAATCCCTTTCTAATGAGTTAGGGACATGACTAACTCATGGATAAAATTGATGGATGATTTGAGCCCTATATATAGAAGTTCCCAAAAGTTGAAGACTCCTTAAAAGAAAGTCATAACATCGAAGAAAGGAGCTCTTCATGCATCTAAGTGTTCTATAGGTCCATGGTTAAGAGGGAACCGGAGAAGAAGTTTCTTACTTGGAAGAAACTTGGAAATTTCTAAGTTGTAAGCTTAGGTACATTCCTTTGTGATAGGAATGGGTACATCAGAGGAATAAAATCTCCTGGTATAAGAAGGAGCGATAGACATGTTGTTATGTGCTTCACCTAAGAAGACAGAATGGAGGATTTTGTAATCATTTGGCATTCAATGCTCTAGTGGGATGAGTTAGGGAATCCCATGGAAGATTAGTCGTGGGGGGCCGATATTCCTTTGGGGACTGGGGAGTCTAAGAAAGGAATAGTCCTCATGGAGCATATCCTGAAAGAACCTGGGTGGGGTATGTTTTAAGAGAGACATTGATGAAGATGTCTATAAATCATTTGTCTCGCCAGCATTTTTCTATATGGATAGAGTTGTTAGTCAAGGCATTTCTATATAAATGTTGGTTGGTATGATGTTATACAATTGAGTTACAAATCCGAATTCTTCTTAAGAGAAATTCTTCATATTGAGAAAGTCCAAGGTACCATTATGAATACCTCCCTAGTTAAGAGGGAGTGTTGAAAGATGTAACTAGGTTCGGTCTTCATAATGACATGTAATTATGATTTTATGTAAAGAGATGTAAATAATAAAAATGAAAATTATTATATTGACTTAATTCATGGGTTTCATGAGCAAGCATTTCGTTTTTGAGTCAAGACTCCCATTGGGAGTCTTTAGGATTTATTTGTCATCTAGTCATAAAATATAAGATTCATTGTCATGTAAATGAATTCATGTTACACTTTGTAAAAGCTCATCTTTTCTATGTAAACTATCCTCCAAAGAACTTGTCACCAAAACTCTCAAGTCGGCCTACAAACATTAAAGAAGCTTCCAAAACAAGTCAGCCTACATCCAGCTGTCAAGTCGGCCTAAAGACCTAGAGAAGAGGGGTATAAGTAGGGGAACTCAACCTCCATTCTAAGCATCAAGTTCAAACTCAATTCCAACGAAGAAGTGCATAAATAATTACGAAAAAATAGGTAGTAATAAAGGGGTTTCTCTAAGTTAAAAATGACACCCTTCTAGGGCATTGAAGGAAGAAACTTCTGGGTAAATCAAAGTAGGATCTTCTAGAGCAGCGAACTAGATTCTTCTGGGACAATGAAGTATATTTTTCTGGGGCAGCAATATCTTCTGGGCAAGCGAAGAAGGAATATTATGGTAGGCAGTGAATAGGTGTCTTTTAGGGTAGTGAAGAAAGTAGAGACCGAGTTTCTCTAGAAGACCTAGAGGCTGAGATTATCTAAGGCAACAGTGAAGGTACAATATAAGAAGTAGAGACTAAGTTTCTATAGAAGAAGAAAATTAAGGAAGGACAAGAAAGGACATGGTTGGTGACATGGTTCTTGAAAGGATGCTATAGTCAAGGGTCAGTGTCATGGTCTTGGTACTTATCAATTGAATATCTAGAAGAATAATTTTATCGAGTATTCCTCTCTAGAGGTGAGAGGTTTTGGCCCTAGATGGGAAAGCTTATATTTTGTGTCACTTGTCTTTATTGTGATAATTGTATTGATGAAAAAGAACACTCTAAAAGGCTAACAAAGTAAAATATCATAAGCGAAAAAAGAACAACCATATCACAAGAAATTATCAAGCAGATAAATTGTTAGCATTGGATTACCTAGATTTCTCAACATGAATGAATTATCCAAATGGAGGATGAGTTCCTCTTATATATATGCTCCTTAAAGGGTGGACATGGCGCTTTGTAGGCCGACTTGACAGCTCATTAGGCCGACTTGATATTGGAGGAATTTTGACACTTTCAAGACAAAAGAAATTTTCTTTTACAATTTACAATGTGCCCATAGGGTCTTCCATATATGATAATAACTCTTATAACTAGGAAAAACCCTAGAAACACTCAATGGGTGCTTCACCTATAAAATAAAAGAACTTGATCATGAAACCCATGCTCCAATAATAATAATGGTTTCTTTTTCATTTTATATATACAACAATATATTTCATATTAATGAAGACCAAACCTAGTTACACATTTTTCAACACTCCCTCTTAACTAGGGAGGTATTCGTAAGAGGTACATGGTCATTCTCAATCTGAAGAGATCTCATAAGAAGAGTCGGATTGGAAACCCATCTTTGTAGCATCATAATAACCAAAATTGTCACGTAACAAGGCCTTGACTAACAACTCTATCTCTCCACAAGATCAAAGCACAATGTTGGCACGACCAATGATGTATAGACACCATCATCATTGTCTCTCTAGGGTACATACCCCATCTGGGTGTTCACAGAGTATGACCTCCCATTGGACTATTCTTATCTTGGGTAGCTAATCCTCAAATAATATCAGTTCACAACTACTCTTATGTTGAATGCCCTACCACATTCTCAAAGAATATCAAATGTCAAATGCTTACCCAATCCTCCATTCTTTCTTCCCAAGTGAAGACAAGAATGTTGTGTCTATCTCTCCCTCTCAATTATGGAGGACAAATCCACCAAACCAAGCTTGTTCCTTAAGTATACAAGCTTCTTGTTTGGAATTGATTTCGTCAATATGTCATCTACCTGCTCATCAGTGGATATATACTCTAGTTGCACCACACAATTTTGTACTAGCTTTCGTATATAGTGATACTTGTTTTTGATATGCTTTATCTTCCCATGAAACACTGGGTCCTCATACAAATGAATACAACTGGTGTTATCATAAAGTATCATTGTACGGTTCATTTGTCCTTCAAACAAGTCATATAGAAACTTCTTTAACAAAACTGCTTCCCTGCTAACTTCGCATGCTACAACATATTCAGCTTCAGCACTACTCAAAGCAACAGTGTCTTGCTTTCTGCTCATTCATGAGACCTTAAAGGATCCTAGACTAAAACATCCTCCCATAGTGCTTCTTCCACCTTGTTCACTGCCTCCCCAGTTGGAATTTGTATAACCAATCAATTGAACATCATTCCTTCTATCATATTTCACGCAGTAGTTGATGGTTCCTCACAGATATCTCAGAATATGTTTTGTTGCTATCCAATGATCATGCTTCGGCTCCACTTGGAATTGACTAAGTACATTTACTTCAAAACATATGTCTCATCGATTATTCACCAATTAGATCAATGAGACAATTAGTTGTCAATATCTAGAAGGGCCCACAAGGCTTGATTTGAAACTCCTTAGTCTTTTCAAGTTTGTGATCATTGGAGTGGTCATAGTTTTACAGTCCATTATGTTGAACTTCTTCAATATCTCGATCACATACTTTCCTTGAAATAAATAGATTTTATTAGGTTCCTCCCAGACTTCTAGTCCAAGATAGTAGTGCATCAGACCAAGACCCTTCATGTCAAATTCTACTGCAAATTGTTTCTTGCATTCTTCAATTCGACCTTCTACACCTGTCAAGAGAAGATCATCTGCATGCATAAGAATAATTACATGTTCATTTTTTACAACCTTAATATAGAGGTTTGAGTCAGCAAAATTTTTCGTGAAGCCCAACCTCTGTAGGTATGCATCCATTCTATCATACCATGCCCTCGGTGCTTTCTTGAGGCCATATAATGATTCCTTTAATCTGCAAACATATTCTTTCCTAACTTTGATTTCGAATCCCAAGGGTTGTTCTATGTAGACTTCTTCATCTATAGTGACATTCAGAAACACAATCTTGACATCCATTTGGTGGATGTTCCATCCCATCGATGTTTCTAGAGAGACTAATGATTGAATCATTGTATATCTTGTTGTTGGAGCAAATGTTTCTTCATAGTCAATGCCTTCAAGTTGAGAGAACCCTCTTGCTACAAATCTTTCTTTATACTTATCTATACTTCCATTCACTACATGCTTGATCTTATAGATCCATTTGGAAGTAACTACAAATTTGTCTTCAGGCCTAGGTACGATCTCCTAGACTCCATTCTTCATTTTAGATTGATGTTATTCATTCATGGCATCTTTCCATTTTCGATGTTCTACATCCTCCTCAAAGGTGGATGGTTCTTCTTCTATTAATTTAGTCATGTATGCAACATACCTAGAATATCTCTTGGGTATTTTACTTTCTCTAAATGATCCTTGAGCTGCCTCATGACCTTTTGCATCAAGTAGTGTAGACTTCAACCAGTTAGGTCTTTCCCTTGTTTCTTGAATGACCACGGGTTGAATAGGTTCACTAGGTCCTTCTTCCTCATGGTGAAATCCTTCTCCTTCCTTGTCAAATTCTTCCTCAAATATAGGAATTTCTTCATCACCAGAATCTATAGAAAGTTATTTTGATTTCTTGAATGTTATGCTCTCATCAAATATGACATCATGAATAACTTCAATGTGATGTCCATCTTTCTTATAAATTATATAGGTTTCCGATGAGTTAATATACCCAACAAATATACCTTTCACACCAGAAGGATCTAGATTCTTTATTTTGTCCTTTGGTATATGATATACACAGGACATTCAAAGATTTAGAGATGATTGATAGATGGCTTCTTCCTAGTGAACACTTATTCCAGAGTCTTGTTGTCTAGAGATATGTGAGGACATCGATTTTTTATGTAGACTGTTGTCTTTGTTGCCTCACGCCACAGAAACTTAGCTAGATATTGATCATGTAACATTGCTTTTACACTTTCTTCAATGGATTTGTTCTTTCTTTCTGTAACTCCATTTTGTTCGGGATTGTATGGAACTATCAGCTCCCTCTTAATCCTAGATTCCTTATAGAATGTTATAACCTCTTTAGATGTATATTCTCCTCCATTATCATATCTTAGTATCTTGATTCTTCTTTCTGTAAGGTTCTCCACTTCGGCTTTGAATTCTTTAAATTTAGTAAATACTTCATCCTTGATTTTCATTAAGTAAACCTAGGTATTTCTTGAGTGATCATCAATGAATGTGACATAATAAATATGTCCTCCAAGTGATTTTGGAGTCACAGGGCCACACACATAAGAGTGAATGAGATCCAAGATTTATTTTGACCATGAAGCACTACTTCCAAATGGTCTCTTAGAATTTTTTCCCAATGCACATCCTTTGTAGACAACTTCTTGATCCTCCTTTAGATTTCGTATTCCATCTACTATGGAATTTAGAGTTGAAATTATTTTGAAATGTAAATTACCAAAACTTTGGTGCCAAAGTTCACATGGACTGATCTTAGTGTGGAATAGGGCATGGTTTATAGGAGATATTAATCTATAGAGCCTTCCTTCTTGAATGCCAACCACTTTTGCTTGTTTTATTCTTGAGCCTTTTTCCCATACAACTACTTTACCATCAATGAAGGCTACTCTATATCCTTTATCTTCTAAGCTTGAAATATAAAGTAGATTTTTGTGCAAACTTGGAACAAACAAAATGTTGTTGAGGTGGATGTTGCTTCCATATTTGAGTCTTATGGATGATGATCCAATGCCTTTCACTGGATAGCTTTTGTTGTCTCCAAGTTCCATAGAGTATGCAGATTTTCCTTTTGACAAGGTCTTCAATTGGTGGGAGTGACCAATCATGTGCCTTGATGCACCGCTATCAATCACCCAAATGTATTCATCTTGGAATGTCCGAGAGAGAGATGAGAAGAGTCCCTCATTTGAGTGATACCTTCTTTGAAGAGAATATGAGACACCATACTTCTTTGATACCTTTCTTGAGATGGCTTGCAATCCTTTTGATGACCTTCTTCATTGTAGAGGAGACCTTCATGATGTCCTTAGAGAACCAAAGCTCTTATACCATGTTGAGAATTCAATAGGATAATGTATATTATAATTATCTTAACTTGATGATTGTTTGTGTTACCTTTTAACTTATTAGCTTTTATATTTCTTATTCTAATGTGAAATACATCAAACAACTACCGAAATAGTAAGAATAATAACACTGTATATAGGTTGCAAGCCAGGGCCAAAACCCCTCCTCTTCAGGGAAAAACCAATAAAATCTCTTTTTATCTTTCAGATATTTCAATTGACAAATACCATGACCTAGAATCAAACAAATACCCTCCAAGATCAAGTCTTCCTTGCCCTCATGCTGAAATACCTTCGACCTCCCAGTAGATCTGAAATTTTTCTCCCTGGCAGTTGTTGCAACTATTGTTGCTTCTCTAAGAGACTTTGATCTCCCTCTAATTGCCTTCCCCTTGACCTCGTCTACCTTGAATTGAGTCTTAGGGCTAGTAAGATGCCCTAAGAGACCTTCACTTTCCTTCCTTATCTTTTTATTCTGAAATCAAACCTCGGGCTAGCCCAGCTTAGAAACCCTAACTTCACACTTCCAGAAGAATGGAGAGAGACACAAGCACTTCGACTTCTTCGTCCTTCTCTTATTCACACTTCCTTCTTCGATTTTATTCTTCTTCCCTTTTCACATAAGAGATGAGTGAATGAATTATCCAAATGGAGGATGAGTTCCTCTCATATATAGGCTCCTTCAAGGGTGGATGTGGCTCTTCATGTAGGCCAACTTGATAACTCATTAGGCTGACTTGATCTTGGAGATATTTTGACACTTTCAAGACAAAATAAATTTTATTTTACAATTTACAATGTGTTATAGGGTCTTCCATTTATGAAAATGACTCTTATCCCTAGGACAAACCCTAGAAGCATTCAATGGGTGCTTGACCTATAGAATAAAAGAACTTGATCATGAAACCCATGCTCCAATAATAATAATAAATTCTTTTTCATTTTATATATACAAGAATACATTTCATACTAATGAAGACTGAACCTAGCTACACATTTTTC
This sequence comes from Pinus taeda, assembly GCA_000404065.3. Lineage (NCBI taxonomy): Eukaryota > Viridiplantae > Streptophyta > Pinopsida > Pinales > Pinaceae > Pinus > Pinus taeda. Next base: position 70,683 of record APFE031429824.1, on the reverse strand, counting down.
AACAAGGAGGTGGTGTAATAACTCTATATAAGCTTCCTTCTTGAACTCTTATAACCCTAGCTTTATCAATACTTGAATCTTTTCTCAAAACCAAGACCTTTTCGTCATCAAACAAAACCTTATCCCCTTTATCTTCTAAGCAAGAGATTGAAAGAAAATTCTTTTTCAAACCTGGAACATATAGTATGTTGTTGAGATGTAGTTTAGCTCCATTCTCCAACTTCAAAGATGTTGAACCTAGGCCTTTAACAACATAGCTTTTGTTGTCTCCCAATTTGATTGCATCAGAAGATGGTTCCTTTGATAGAGTTTGAAGTTGTTTACTTTCCCCTGTCATATGCCTTGATGCTCCAATGTCAATGATCCATGAATTATCATCATTAAGTTAACCTGTAAGTGCAACTAAGAACCCTTGACTTTTGACCTTGTTTATTATGTAGTAGAAGATCTTCTTAATCCAGATTCCCACAATATTGAATCCCATTCTTATCATAGAGGGAGTAATCATTTCCTTCATGCCAATGAAGTGATCTTCAATCTTTTTTGACCTTAGCTCAGATACCATGTTGAGAAATCAATGCTAGTAGAATTAGGGTTAGATTTATCTTTCTTGATAATTACTTGTGAATTATGTTGGCTTCTTTTACTTATTTGTTATATTATATTTCATCAAGAAATTACCAAATTATGTGTGTATGAAGATCACAAAATCACAAGACAGAAGATGTAGGCACTTCCCCAAGGCAAAAACCCCTATCTAGGGGAAAACCCAGTCAAAATATCTTCCTTCAATAGTTTTCTTAAGACTCTTCAACTTAGACACAGACCTCCTTCAACCACCAAGTCAACATCCTCTTTCAGCAATTTCGACCTTGAATCAACAACACTTCGATCCAAAACATGGCAACAGCAACAACTTCGACTAGACAAGGAAAAATTCGATCTCCCAGAGGAATCCAAATGAGAGAGAGAGTGAGAGATAGCCAAAAACTTTAATTTTATTTTTTCGTTCCTCTTTCTCCAACTCTACAATTCTTTCAGCCTCTTTTCCTTCTTCGCACTTTTCTAGCTCTTTCTTCTCGATACCAAACTTATGAGTGAGTGAGTGAGTGCTCCAAATAAATTCAATGTCCTTGTATATATAGGCTTGAGGTGAGTTTGAATTTCCCTGTTTGAAGTTGACTTGGTGTGGAGGTGTCAAATACCTGATTTGACTCAATAATAATCTTTTTACATGATTCAAAAGCCCAAGAAGGGTCACTTTAAATGGACAATGACTCTAATGACTCAGAATAAATCGTAGAAGTCCTCAATGTGGACTTTGACCTAAAACATGATGACCCAACCATGGAGCCCATGCTTTAATTATTCATTGTGATAATAATTAAAAAAATATATTTTTCATTCTTTTGACAAGTACATTACATAATGACTCAAATACATGTATGAAAACCGAACCTAGTTACAATTTTCAACAACCAGAAGAGTCAACCACTACTATATGCCAATGGGGGCATAAGGAAACGAAATAGTCAATGGATTTGTCCATATTAGTCATCATCTCATGTATCAAAATGATGTAAGGTCGAATTTACAGGAAGAGATGTCTAAGGGAGGTATTTTTAGTGGCATCCCCCAAGCCACAAAGATTAAGAGAGAGAATTTCATCGGGGAAGCCCCAATACGGGCACATCTGCTCTAAGGGCCTGAGAACTAGAGGAGTAAAAAGTAGGGACATCTCTGAGATTTGAATATCTCTGAAAATCTAAAAGTTTAGTAGAGGAACAGCCCTGGAAACGACCTCTACCCTACCCTCCTTTACGACAAACAATGATATTTCATGCGGAATCGGGGCTTATGCATGGAATAGAAGAACAAGTCCCCGCCTTGTGGATGGTAAGATTAGAAAGGTCCATGGTCAGGTTCGACATTAGGAAATCTAGGTCACTCCCCACAAAATTGTGGGGCGAGGAATCAAGAGGGTTATCATACATGGACGAAGAAGAGGAAGGCATAACTGATGTTCGAGGTGAGGATTATGAACAGGGAAGCAATGGAATGGAAGGATCACCATCAAAGGGGATGAGAACAGGCTCCACAGAAAGGGGGGCGATTCAAGAACATATACATGACGCGATATAGAAAGGGGATTATAAGACAAAGAAGGCATAGGAGAAGGTCTAGGCATAGGTAGAATTGAAACCTAAGGAATATAGGGAGAACTATCGTATACATGGAAATCTACCAGAATAGATGAGTCCAAGTGAGCAGGAGAGGACATTGGGAAAGGAGGAGAAATAATAGAAGTGGATGACACATCAGAAACAAGAAATGAATTTTGGAAATTCATCGGAAAAACACCTTGTTCTTGTTGTTGTAGTGGAAATTCTAGCCCTTGATGACTTCCATGCCCACGCCTCCCCTCACGACCAACATATAAGCATTGAGGACATCTCTCCAGTAAATGTCTAGTATGATGACAAAAGAGATAACAAAAAGGTATACCACAGTAGTCCAGTAGTTGGGGAAGTCTAATAGGTCCCTATTCTAATTAAATGTGCTCCAAGAGATCACCTTTGTAATCTGTCTCCACCAGAATCTGAGCCACCCACTTCTCTTGAGCTCCCAGACATCTCTGATCCAAATAAATAAAGCAACCAACAGAGTTTACTATCTCCTCTAGAGCTCGACGCGCCCATAACTCCAAAGGCAGTGTCGATAATTTAATCCAGATTAAATTGTTTTGCAACGTATTAATAATAGGGTTGAATCCAATTTACCAGTGGTGAAAGAGAAGAAAGCCATGGCACCGCATCCATGGGGATTTTAGAATATGCTCTACATTGTCTTGGTGTAGAAAATGGATACAGTACCAAGAGTTCATCAGTAAGATCACCTTAGGATTATAACCAAGGATGGGTGTCCATAATATACGAACCTAATCCTGCATGTTGCCCTCAGATATGTATGAAAAGAAACAACGTCCAACCATATCCCTGTTTTGTAGGTTCACAACCCTATCCCATAACATGTAATGATCAAAACTAAGTAGTTTTAGTTCAGAGGAGGGTTTGATTGTCTTGTCGCGCAATTGACGGGATGGTTGATGCATATGGCCAACTAGTTGTCATTCAAAATAATGGACACCATCAAGATATACACACGGACCAAGTGCAATAGGAAGTTGTAGCACATGCAAAATTCATGAGCTAGGATGATTAGAGGAGGATTCTTTGGATTCATTTACCATAATCTATCTTTATATAATTTGACTCCTTGATTCATTAATTGGTATGCCTCCGTGATATTATGTCTTAATATATGGATGGATTCAAAGTGCTCGAACTTATGCAACAAATATTTGATTCCTTAGAGGAGAGTATTCAACCTTAGATTTTCATGGTATTTTGCAGATGAGAGATGAGAATGAAGGAGTCTCCTACCACCATTAACCTAGTTTCTGCAAGGGCTAGATCTTGGAGAAGGCTTTGATATAAGTTGTATGGCTTTTCTTGATTATTTGTAGCCATGCCTAGACCCCAATAATACAAAATTTCTCAAATTCATTTGTGGAAATTCATAAGGCCCCCCTGCTACCCTTAATATGGTTATACTTTTGGTATATACAAGGTTTCAAATTGGTTACTTTCACACAAAGAGTGCCTTAACAAAATATTTTTTTTTTTTTTTTTTTTCTGAATTATTCTAAATCTTATATGTTATCTCATTCATAAATTTAATTTAATACTATGTTATTGATTATTTTACATCTCGTGGCTTATCTCATTCATCAATTTAATCACTAATTCAAATGTGAATTTAAAATTTAAAATTATTATTTTTAACTTATGTGAAATATGACTCTTGAATGTGAATTGAAAATTGAACATTATAATTTTTAATTTAGGTGAAATGTAATTATGAATACATAGGACAAATAATTTTAAATAAATATTTGATTTACTTCCATGTAAGGACACACGATGAATATTATGTTAAAATCACACACAAAAATAGACAGAGCGTTTAGATAATTATGGAATGCATTAAATTAAGAATATGATACACATAAATACATATCTCATTGACCCTTCATTTTCATCTTCCAAGAGGTCCCTTGAACTCCCCGTGACATTTCACATTCATGCACACCAACACTAATGGATTAGGTGTCCAACATGCCCCCCCTAATCTAAAGCGGTGCATATGAGTCCAAGAAGAGATTTGGAATAGAAAAGTGCAGGCCAGCCAAAGTCTGGATGCGCTCTCTGAAAATATGATTTAAGGAATACCACAAACCAAATGAGGTAGAAGAACCCTAAGTTTCTACTAGTGGTGGTTTAAGGCTGACCACCAACTCTAGAACCAGGATTGAAGCAATTCATGGAACAATTCTAAATTTTGCTAGATGTTGAAGTCTTCTGCAAAGTGGAAGTGTTCCCTAATGATGGTTTAAAGATGACCACAAATTGATGTAGTGAGAATTGATGTATTCTTCCTATGGTGGTTTAAGTCTAGCCACCAATTAAAACATGCTCATGGAGCATGAATTTGTCTCTGGCTATAACTCTGAATCTGGATATGTTTGAATATGACTCTAGGCTCTAGTAGCTGACTTTGGTTCAAGCTCATTTGATTTGACTTTGAATTTAGTAACGAACCATCAACCCTTCCCCCCCCCCACTCCGTTAGAGACAAGGTGAGAAGATGAATATATCTCCACTACAATATGTGTCAATAATTGAGAATGAACTCTGAGGTATGATTGATATATCTTCTTGGCTATTGAAGTGATCCATCCAAGGTGAATCTTCACTCTTGTAGGAGTCTTATGTATAGAGCATTTGTTTAAATGATGATTAAGGGTGAAGATCAAAACAATGATAGTTCACATGGCCAACCCCATCACAATGTTTCCATTTGAAAATCTGTCTTGGTGGCTATGGAATAGGAGCATGATGTTGAGCAGGTGAAGATGAACCATCCTAAATAAATCCAACACTTTGAAACTTGATGGGTTTAGAGTAGTCTAGAATATGAAAGGACATATCCTTGTCATATCCAAGATTGGTTTTGTGCTTGTTTCTAACAAGTTCTTTGTATTCTTCATAAGGTTAGATGATGGGCTTGGGAAGTGAAACCTTAACCTTTACATCTTTATGAAAAAATTCTCCTAAAATGGGCACTTGATGGGAATCAACCTTAACCTCATTGAGTTGATCAATTGTTGGTTATTGATGGGAGTCTATCTCAAACTTAAAAGGAGAATTGTTCTGAACAAGGACCAGTTCAGAATGATGACTCTTTTGTTTTAGCTCATTTTGTTGTAGCTATGACTCAATTTGGAGAAAATAGATCTTCTCATATGCATCTTATAAGCAGATTCAAATACAATGAGAGTGGCATTGTTGATTTTGACTTTGTCATCAACAATGGAGTGTATCCGAGTAATCAGTAACTCTAATGTCATGTTAATTTTGGCCATTTTCAGTGAAAAATCAAGTGAATCTCACAAGTGTTGCTCCCAATGCTAGATAGTTGCAATTGAACAATGAGTAGTGTATTATGAACAAAATAAATGAAGAAATTTGTCAACTGTAAATTAACACCTTCACCATAAATGGATAGTCGAGGACCTTTATCCTCGCTTCATATCATGTACACTAGAGAAGTCTGAAAATATGTTAGAACTCACATTTCTGTAGCACAACTCTCCATATGAAAAATATTGTATATAGAGTTATTCTGTATCAGATCTACCTAGTAACTACAATTAGCCATTCCAAGAAATCTATCGTATTGTTTGCTATAGCTAGGAAAACATCAACCTTAGAAAAATTAAAAATGTAGTTCACAAACTACTAAATAAATTGCTCATATATTGATTTCAATAAGATGAAAAATGATGGAGTTGCACTTATATATCACTCAAACACAAGCGTGATCTATAAAGAAGGTGGGAATCGACCTTGATTAAGAACCCCAGATTGACATGTAATTTCCAATATCATTCAAAGCAATTGTCAAGGTGATATTGTTCCTAACATTGTGAAGGATCTCGTCCTTTCCAATTAAGTCCTTGCAAATTTTAATTGCACAACTTCATACCTCCACTTCAAATTAATTCATAGTGCTCTTGGACAGATAGGAATTTGATAAGCTGCTACAAACCTATGACAAATTTTGTCACAAAATAGGTTATCCAATGAACATCCTTCTTATTGACGTTGCTGCCTGGTGCGGCCCCATTATTTCTGTATGATGGCTACTACACAAGGAACTTCTTGGAAATGTGAGCCATTCACAAGAAATAAGATGATGGCCAATTCATAATAGCTTGTTATTAGGGCTCTTGGGCACCGCTTGCACGTTTCACTATAGCACTCACCTAGCATGTGGAAGGAATGCAACCAAAAAGCCTAGGTGGGTGCCTTTGTATAGCCATTTAAGTTGGAAACTTGCAATGTCCAATGGAGGCTACCCTATTGCCACTATCGCCACTGATTTCACTTTTACTAAAAATTGACAACTGCTATTATTCCATGTCCACGACCTCGACATGGGTCTACCCCCATTTTTTATCTACAAAACATCAAATGACTGTGAGTAAAATCACCCCACCAATCCAGTGAGATTTGATCTTCCAATGTGTTACTGGTAAAGGTCTACTTAGGAGAAAGAAAAAACAAGTCCCTAGAACCTACGTGAAGTCGAGTTTTCTTCAAACTCAACAATAAATCCTTCTTGAACTTTTAACCTGTGAATTTGACCACTACATATAAAGTTCATTCACCCACTACATTAAAAAAACACACAATTTTCCAAAAATACTTGCAATTATTCCAACTTGGAATTACACCCAACACAAATATGTGTTATCTATGTTGTCCAAATTGGTGGGAATGCCAATAGTGTTCTCAATTCACATGAAATCCCACTAATGTTCATGTCTGCTATGTGAATGTTGGTGGAAGTTGCACAGATAGGGGCCTAACAAACTTACTCGACTATAACAGAAATGAAAAAATGGCAGCAGGATAGTAGAGTTGTGCTTCTACAAGGGTAGAGAGTGTTTCCTTGGTCTCAGAAAATAATGAAACAGATACACATGCTGCCTGAAGAAGATGTTACAGAGTAGATGTAGGTTTTGTTCAAATGTTTCTTTGAGCGGTGGAACTACTGATAAAATAACATGCCAAAACAAAAGAAAGGAGTTACACTATCAGAAATGAAACCTAATGCATAGGTGCACAATAAGGAACGAGACAAGCCTAACGAGAGGCGAAAAAAATGGTCACAGTGAAAATCGTTAGAATGGACAGGGTAACAGAGTTCAAGAGAAGCACTCTACATGAAACACTATAGCCAGAGGGATAGACCTATCGGCCACTTATGCATATGTAACACACATATTATATGGCATGAGTTTGATCAAATGCCATGCAACAACAGATTTGGATATGGTTCAAATTTTGGCATCATTGTGTGTGTGTACACAACTATCACACTATGACGATTCAAAACAGATGACTATGGGTGTATTGTTTTCATAGGAATAAACACACGATCTTATATTAAAGAACATAGGGTTACAAAGTGTGGATTTAAAATCTCCATTTCCTAATATCGTCATAAAGAGTAGAGAAGAAAAAAACAAGGGATTACAACATGTATATGGGACAACTAACAAAAGTACCATCAACAACATCTATGGCAGAAAAAACAAAGATGCTTAATAGATCTTAATCCAAAAAAAAACATTTGACAGAGAGTAGTTAGCTCCATCAAGCCAACACCATATCCAAAACTATGGATGTGCCAACCGAAAAAATGCTAAAAAAGACAGACGACAAAAAATGAGAAAGAGGGGGAATGATAAGTGTATTTGTAACTAGCTGCAGAAGAATTGGACCAGTTGAATAAAAGGACACTTCATTTTTTATTTTTGTTTCATTTAGGCAAAAATAATATTTATTGAGTTTTCCTTCTTATAATTGAGAAACCAAAATTAGTAGTAAAGAGATACAATTCGTGACCAGAAGGCCCAAGAATTAAAGTCGGCGATAAGTGTTGATCAAATGAAAAATTCTACCAAGACCGAATTAAATCGATTAGATAGGAGCCAAAGTCAATCAAGTGGGAGGACTTACAACTCAAAGTTGGGCCAACAAACTATAGATTCATTGTTTACAAATCAAAAAGGCTACAAATCTATGACTCTTACACAATTCAACACTTAAAGAAGGCCACACAATTGTGGCTCAAACTTAAGCAGGGTAGGAATATGTCTGCTTTGATCCCATGTTAAAATTACACACAAAAATAGACAATGGATTTAGATAACCATGGAATGTATTCAATTAAGAATATGATACACATAAATACATATCCCAATTACCCTTGGTTTTCATCTTCCAAGAGGTCTCTTGGACTCTAACAGTGCACATTCATCCACACTGACCCTAACAGTTTAGGTGTCCAACACATTGTAACAACCAACCATATTACTTTTGATTCAAAGTAGGAGTTTTTTACGCTGATAAACATGTCTATTTAGAATACAACTTCTAGAATTTTAATTTAATTATCAATAATTATTAGTTAGATGGTAAGGATTTAATCTCCACAAAATATTCTAGAATATTCATAGTAATTACACAAACTAAAGGTTGAAATTTTGTCTCCAAAGTAGTTATGCCTTTTTTTCATTTTTCTTTAAATTAATTAATTAAAAAAACATGCAAGTTTCATATGAAGTGAGTTATATGATTTTTTTGGTATTTGATATTGATAAGACATGGTATTGGTCCATGATATTATAACAAAGTTTGTTAATAAATTAAGAACCAATACCATGCTATATTTGATATTGATAAGTCATGGTATTGGCCCATGATATTATAATAAAGTATATTTAAAAATTAAAAATATCCATGGTAAAATGAAAGTAAATGTTTTGCTATTTATTATGAATTCATGGTTATCCTCATTTAATTTATATGAGTGTAATTTATATAACTGTGGTAGTTTAACTAAAGTGTTATGATATGTACCCAATTCCCGTTAAGAAGATGGATAATGGCATTTCATGTAATTTTAGTTAAGCAAATGGACAATGACAGTTAATTTATATAGATACTTACCCAATTCCAATTAAGCAAATGGATGACAACATTTAATTTATATGATTGTGTAACACCCCACCCCACATATGTTCGCTTTTACTAGCTCTCTAGGGTAAACATGAACTGAAGTTTATTATGAAATGACCTAACATCCAAGTTTTAGTTATGGAAATGAGGTCTACAACCCAGATACTAGACAACATATGTTGATGACCTTGCCTTCAGCTAGAACTAGCTTTTTCTTGACCCTACATCCCAGCCACAAGCATGCCAAGTTGTGCATGTGGTTGGAAAACTCCAGCCACATGCACAGGACTTCCTCCATGTGGTTTCAAATGGAATCCTCCAATTTAGAGGGTGTGGTTGGCAACCTAGATCTGGATTAACCCAAAACTTTCCAGAATTTATTCTAAGATGATAAAAAGTCTGTAAAATGAATACTAATGTTATATCTTGCTCAAAAGTTACCAAACACTTGAGAAACATTTCTTCAAACACATGGTAAACATAGTAGCTACAGGGCATGAATGCATATTAGTTCACTGTCTTCATAACTTCATCAGAGAATCATCAAGAAGGCTCAATGCCTTCTCAAACTAACTGCAACAACACTAGTTAGCCCATGTATTCATATAACCATTCATTAACTTACAAAATCATAAGCAAGATCCATAGCTAGAGAACATCATTTAACCATGCCTATAACCATCATATAACTAGAATGAATCCACAACAAACCATTCATAAAATCAACACAATAACCAATACATGTGCTCATTGATCACAATAAGAAAATAGCTCATATTAACATATGCAAATGCCAACCAATTCACAGACTTTCACATACCACCCGACCATAGATTGAGTTGAACCAAATCTCTCTTTCATCTAATCACCCCTATGCCATATTTCAAGCATGATGTGGGATCATATGGGTTAAACCAAAATATAACCAACTAGGGCTTCCAGAGGCCAAACCACCTGAACCCTCAACCTTAGTGATTCCACCTAAACCAGTCCAAAAACAAAAACGAGCTTGTATGCCTCCAACTTTATTCACCATACCCAAAGGAATTTTCCTGCCTCCACCCATTCGTCAAGAATTCCTAGAGAAAGCCCATCTCCACCCTCGACCCTTGGGAATTTTCCCGAGGCCACCTAAATCACGATCCAAAGTATACCTACCATTCAAAGCTAAATCAAAACAAGGAACCCACTACAACATGGCTATTCAGCAAATGGCAAGGCAAGGTTGAAACCACCATCAATCCAGGCAAATCCCATGTCAATGAAAAAGCGACCAAATAAGCACATGTATGTACTATGCATCCAAATATCAATAATGAAATCACACATGCAACCTATTACCTACAATGTCCTCATGTTGTACTTGTTTTTCCAACCTTTTCCTTATGCTTCCTCGCTTTCCTTTGCTTGCCCTTTGCTTATTTGTTTTCTTGTGTCCATGTGCTTGTTCTCTCTTCCCTTAGAGCGTTATTTCTAAAAGTGATCAAAGCTAAAACTAACAAAAAGATGTGAATTGTTTCTAAGGTTCCTTTTTGTCATTGATGTCTAGTCTCTTCCTTTCCTTTTTCCTTTTTCTTTCATTTTCCTTCTAATTTCCCTTGCATGCATAATTGTGTCTCTTCATCTTCCTTTTCTCCTATTTTCTTTTATTTCTCAAATTAAATTTTCATTTATTACCTCTTTGCCTTTGTCAATATCTTTGCCAATTTCCATAGCCATTAATACACCATAAGTGATGCCCACTATATTGTTTTCCCCTTCATTCAACTTGGAATATGTGTCCCATGACCTTGGTCTTATTTTATTTACATGGAAAATCAACTTAGGGTTGTTACAAACCCATCCCCCTTGGGGGAACACCATCCCCGGTGTTCTATGACTCATGACCAACAAAACATATTGCTTATGGAGTTGTATTAACACAACTCGATGCATCATTTACAATGACATACTGAAATCATGATAAAGATACCGGTTATTGGAGCTTTATAACATAGCTCGATGCAATATTTACAATGACACACACACACACATATATACACATCAAAAACTCATTTGCTTCAACCAACAAATAAAGAACGATATAGTTCCTGCATTTGATCAATTATCTCCCATGTAGCTTCATCAAGCCCTAAGTGCTTCCGCTGCACTTTAACCTACTCTATTGCTCGGTTCTAGAGCATGAGTTATTTCCACTGCAATATGCATTGTGGATCTGGTTGGAACTCTCCCTTTGGTTCCACCTGCAATACACACCAATCGATCACATGATCAACATCTTGCACATATATCTTAAGCAATGAAACATGGGAAACATCATGGACTTTCATTGTTGGTGATAGTGCAAGTTTGTAGGCCACTGGTCCAATCCTCTCAAGGATCTCAAATGGCTTGCAATACGAGGTGTCAACTTGGAACATGACCTAATCCTCAAGGGGCTCTTCTTGGGCTTGATGCACAAGTACACATGCTCCCCAACCTATGATCTGCATAATTCTTCTACTTTTCTTGAGTTGTATTTAAATTCATTTTAATAACCTTCATTTCTTACTCCATCTCATCCAATGTATCTGGTCCAATCAACACCCTGTTCATTGGTTCACTCTAGCTGATACGAGTGTTACAACTCCACCTGTAAAGAGCCTCAAATGGACTCATATTCAAGGATTCCTAATACCCATTATTATAAGAAAAATCCACCAATGACTCCTCCCACTTCTTTGTTTGTCCATATGTCGACGGATGGAAAGTTATGTTGAAAGCTAACTTTGTCCCCAAGCTTGCAAAAAAATCCTTCCAAAACCTAGAAGTGAACTTGGCATCCTTACCTGATGTAATATTCTTGGGAACTCCATGCAATATCACTATCTCGTTGATGACGATTTGAGCCACCTCACTAGCTGAATTAGTATACTTCACTACAAGGAAGTGATCCACCTTGCTCAACCTATTAACCACAACCATGATGGAATCATGCTACCTCGATATCCTCGGTAATATTGTAATGAATTCCATGGAAATGACCCCCCATTTCCATTCTTGAATTGGAATAGTTGCAATAGGCAACCTGGGTGTTTGCACTCAAATTTCACCTCTTGACAGTCCAAACACCTTACCACAAACTCAACTACCTCTTTCTTTAAATCAGGCCAATAGTATAACTTCTTAACATATGTCAAAGTCTTTTAATATCTTGGGTGGCATGAATATGGCTTGACATAAAACACTCTCAATAAAAGCCTCTACAACTCATTGTCATCTAGCACATAAATCCTGCTCCTAAAACTAACCAAGCCATATGTTGTGAGGTGATACTCCTCATCCCTATCACCTTCACCTTCCTACTGCAGTCTCTGCTTCTATTGTTGGTACTTCTCATCATGTTGTCCTACATGTAAGATTTTCCCTTGCAATTCTATCCCATAAGAGCTCACAACTGAAATATGATTCACCTGCACTCTCCTATTGAGAGCATTTGTAACTCGGTTCTCTTTTCCCTTGATGTACTTGATCTCAAAATAAAACTCACTAAGAGTATCCAACCATCTAGCTTGCCTTGCATTCAAATTGGGTTGTTCAAACATGTACTTCAATCTACTGTGATCACTCATTAAGACAAACCTCCTGCTAAGAAGATAATGTCTCCACATATTCAATGCATGAATGATCGCTACCAACTCAAGATCATGAGTCACATAGTTCTGCTCATGCTCATTCAACTTTCTTGATTCATAGTAAACTACCTGCAATTCTTGCATCAAGACTCCACCAAGTCCTTCATTGAAATCATTTTTAAAAAACACAAATTCCTTATCAAGATCCACAACCTTTAAAACCATATCATTTGTAAGCAAATGCTTCAACTACTCAAAACTAGTTGCACACTCCTCAATCCATTCGAACTTCTTCCCTTTCCTCTGCAAGGATGTAATAGGATAGTCAAACTTAGTTAAGTTCTTGATTAACCTCTTGTGGTAACATGCTATTCCCATGAATGATGTGACCTCATTCACATTCTTTTGAGTTGGCCATTCCATGATATCCTTAATCAATTCTGGAGCCACTGTTATTCCTTCCATGGAAACAACATGTCCCAAGTAATGAGTTTGAGTCTGAAAGAAACTACAGTTGTTGAGCTTTGCATATAACTTATGCGCTCTCAGCAACCTCAATAATGATGTTAGGTGCTATGCATACTCCTCCTCATTCTTTGAATATACTAATATATCATCAACAAATACTATCAGAAAATTATCAAGATAAGGGTGCAAAACATTGTTAATCAAACACTTGAAGGTGGCTAGAGCTTTGATAAGACCAAAAGGAACCACCACAAACTCATACTGCCCATACCTTGTATGGAATGAAGTCTTGTAGATGTATTCTTCTTTGTTGCGCACCTGATGATATCTTGATCTCAGATCAATCTTCAAAAATACCGTTGCTCCCTTTAGCTGATCAAACAAATCATCAATCTAAGGAAATGGGTACCTTTTCTTGATAGTCACCTTTTTCATCTACTTGAAATCAATGCACAAGATGAGAGTAATTTTGTTATAGTTCATTTTGTCACATCTAGTCAAAAGGTCTGCAAATCGGATCAATCAACATCCGTGAACACCTTGTCATCATCCTTACACAAATCCCTAAGAATGACTCTTCCAAATCCCTATGTTTTATGGGTTTGACTGCTTCATTTTAGTGTTTTTAAAGCCCAACACACCCTACCCATTTAGGGACCTGCATTCAACAATAGGTTGCTTCCCTCTACACCAACACTGAACAACAGTAGGTTGTCCCTTGCTAGGGGTGTGCTGATTCTAGAAATTCATGAAAATTAAAAAGAATCTTGAAGCTTCCTCTTCCAGAATCTTCCAGGAGTTGTTTTAACCATTTACCTTAGATAAGAAGTTTGAATCCTATCTGATCCTACCTTGGATATTTCACTTCTTATCCCTTGAGCTTATCCTCCCATCTCAAGTGGATCTCAATCCTAGGTTGGTCAATGCATAAGAATTCCTAAACGACCATCCCTCTACTATAAATTTACAACCATCTACAACATCAAGGTTAGATTTTGGATACTGATCGTGCCCTCATGCTACTACCTTGAATCTAATAGAGTCATGATCTTCATGCATTAGGGTGACATTGGGGTGTGCTTTATGACAAGGAAGGACAAGTCAACTTCAGGATATCTCTACAAAATCAACTACTATTCTTGGTTGTAAAGTATCTCCTATTCATATTAATACAAAGAGTATATTGTTTTCCTATATGTATTATGTTATGTTGACATCCATATATTTCAATGCTTTGTTGATCCAATGAATAGAGTAATTGGATAATGCTACATAGATGTCGTATATCTTTGGCTTGTGTTGATTGTATGTGCAGGTTCTAATTATAGCAATCAGAGCTACGATTGGAGCTTACAAGCAGGGAGGAAAGGAAAGCTTGTGACAGATTCCAAGTAAGTCTCTTTCCATTCTTCAATTTCAATAAGGGCAACTCTATATTCTTTGCCTTCTGTTGTTCTTTTCTTTATTGGTTCATAGCAAACTGCCCACCCTTCCTGCATCAAGACTCCACCAAGTCCTTCATTGAAATCATTTTTAAAAACCACAAACTCCATATCAAGATCCACAATCTTCAAAACAAGAGCATTTGTAAGCAAATGCTTCAACTACTCAAAACTAGTTGCACACTCCTCAATTCATTCGAACTTCTTCCCTTTCGTATGAAAGGATGTAATAGTATAGTCAAACTTAGATAAGTTCTTGATGAACCTCTTGTAGTAACTTGCTAGTCCTATGAATGATTTGACCTCATTCACATTCTTTGGAGCTGGCCATTCCATGATATCCTTAATCTTTTCTGGATCCACTATTATTCTTTCCTTGGAAACAACATGTCCCAAGCAATGAGTCAGAGTCTGAAAGAAACTACAGTTGTTGAGCTTTGCATATAACTTATGCTCTCTCAACAACCTCAATATTGATGCTAGGTGTTCTGCATACTCCTCCTCATTCTTTGAATATACTAATATATCATCAACAAATACTATCACAAAATTATCTAGATAAGGGCGCAACACATTGTTAATCAAACACATGAAGGTGGCTAGAGAATTAATAAGACCAAAAGGAACCACCACAAACTCATAGTGCCCATACCTTGTATGGAATGAAGTCTTGTAGATGTATTCTTCTTTGTCGCGCATTTGATGATATCCTGATCTCGGATCAATCTTTGAAAATATGCTTCTCCCTTCAGCTAATCAAACAAATCATCAATCTAAGGAAATGGGTACCTTTTCTTGATAATCACCTTTTTCAACTACTTGAAATCGATGCAGAAGATGAGAGTATTTTTGTTATAAGTCATTTTGTCGCATCTAGTCAAAAGGCCTTCAAATTGGATCAATCAACATTCGTGAACACCTTGTCATCATCCCTACACAAATCCCTAAGAATGACTCTTCCAAATCCCTGAGTTTTATGGGTTTAACTGCTTCATTTCAGTGTTTTTAAAGCCCAATGCACCCTACCCATTTAGGGATCTGCATTCAACAACAGGTTGCTTCCCTCTACACCAACATTGAATAGTGGTAGGTTGTCCCTTGCTGGGGGTGCGCTGATTCTAGAAATTTAGGAAAATTAAAAAGAATCTCAAAACTTCCTCTTCCAGAAGCTTCCAGGAGTTGTTTTAACCATTTACCTTAGATAAGAAGTTTGAATCCTATCTGATGCTACCTTGGTTCTTATCCCTTGAGCTTATCCTCCCATCTCAAGTGGATCTCAAGCCTAGGTTGGTAAATGGATCAGGATTCCTAAATTACCACCCCTCTACTATAAATTTACAGCCATCTACAACATTAGGGTTGGATTTTGGGTATTGATCATGCCCTTATGCCACTGCCTTGAATCTAAGAGAGTCGTCATCTTCATGCATTAGGGTGACATTGGGGTGTGCTTTGTAACAAGGAAGGACAAGTCAACTTGGGGATATATCTGCAACATCAACTACTATTATTGGTTGTAAAGTATCTCCTATTCATATTAATACAAAGAGTATGTTGTTTTCCTATATGTATTATGTTATGTTTACATTCATATATTTCAATGCTTTGCTAATCCATTGAATAGAGTAATTGGATAATGCTACATAGATGTCTTAGATCTTTGGCTTGTGTTGACTGTATGTGTGGGTTCTAATTATAGCAATCAGAGCTACGATTGGAGCTTACAAGATGGGAGGAAAGGACATATTGCGACAAATTCCCAGTTTCTTTCCATTCTTCAATTTCAATAAGGGAAACTCTATTTTCTTTACTTTTTGTTTTTCAAGACCAATCCACTAGGTCTAGGGAATATACTTCTGCTTGCAGTCGTAAATTCGGCATAACAAATTGGTGACTCCGCTGGGAAACGTTTCATTCCCTTAGTGATTTCCTTGTCCCTAGTACTTGTTTCACATCTTGAACAAATCCCCATTACCTCACTCATTATGAATTAACCCTAGGAAGACCTTTCATTGAGCTTCATTTGATTTTTTGTGATGGAACTTGGCCTTATCTTGATCAGTGCTCCCCCTAGTATGAAGATAGAGCATTGCAGTGCTCCCCATCCTTCTCTGCACCTGCGCTACGAAGCACTGTTTCCCTTTTATCACTTGCGTTGACCCCTGTTTCATGAAAAAAATTACCTTTTTTGTGATTTACTCTTTGATTAGCTTTGCTCCTGTTAGTTCTCCTTTTGTCCCTGAGTGTGTCTTGGTATCTCAGAAGCCTTCATCTTGTTTTTTATTTTATTTTGAGTGCCTTGGATAAGAATTTGTTTGGATTTTGCTTTGTTCTTGTCAATTAGGTCATTAGAAAACTTATTGCTTGATAGAATTGGTGTTTCAGTCATCGTTCTGAATAGTTTCGTTTATCAGTGATTAGGAAAGAATCTTAGTTTTCAACTAAAAATTATGTGGAATTGAAAAGAAAATCCTCATGCATTTTGCATTGCATGTAGGGTTTTGTGTGTGAATTGAAATTAGGAACAATTGCATTAGGGGAATTGAATTTAACAAACTTGTTTGTTGCATCATTTTGTGTTCTCTTCCCTCCTGTATATATATTTTCATTGAAAGAGAAGTTTCATTTCATTGCGCTACCTTGCATTTTTAGGATATTTAGGTGAAATTCATGGTGAGCCTTGAAAACTGAAACTTAATTCAAGATAAACTTTAAAATTTATTGAATCAATATTAAGGAGCATTTGAAACATTAACACAAACATCTAGATATCTCAGAGAGAGACGTGTTTCGACGTATATAAACATAGGAGTTGTCGTTTTTTCCAGTGTTGCATTCCGAGGGCGATATCCTATTCCACATACGTAAGTGTATCGAACCATTCCCCACTTACCTCTAGGTATATTGGGTGGCACTACACACATGAAAAGTATATGGGGACGCTCTCATCGTATTTACTCATTAGACAACACTAACACGAACTACACTTCCATGTACCATTAAATATATTTTGGAATTCCACCATAGGTTGTTATCCTTGCCATAGGTAATCGAGTCTGCCGCCTTGTATACTGTGATACACCGAACACAACATTTGGGGAGATTGCATGCTCGTATGTAAATCCTTGGTTCTCCAAGGTTGTATATTGCAGCTCATAGTTGCTTGGTAAACCTTTATTCCTAGATTACCCTCTTTAAGTTTTTTTTTGTGTTATTTGTTATAAATTATTAAACCAACATCGAAGAACAAGACCCTACACTCCATCGTTTGTGTAGAATGAAAAATAAGCCTCCTCTTCCACCTGAGGCAACTCCTGGCCATCGTCAGAAGCAAAAAAAGACGCAGACTATCTAATCTAGTACTTCAGGAGCTACTATTTCTGGTCCTCCACTTGAAATTGATCCACTAGAATCATCTTTTCCTATGAGTATTGAACCCAAAATTACTTCTCCATTGGATGGGGAGTCCAACACAGTCGAAACAAAAGTATCTGAAATCTCATTACCTGAGGTTATTGAACCTAACTATACTAAATCAGAGATAACAAAACCTGAGGCACCCCAGTTCTCTGCACCTATTACTTCAAGACCTTCCTCTTCTCTTCCTCTGTCTTAGACCCAACCACAACCTACATATCTTTGACCCGATAGTGAACCACTTCCACCTGGTTTTGTGAGTATCGAAGAGATTCCACAGGAAGAGCCTCAAACCTCCTCTCCTGTTCGAGTAGGGGCTCATTTTTATCAGGCCCATCCCTTTCCTTCTCCTCATACTCCATCACAAGCTCCTTTGTCTGGTTCTTTTCCTTTCAACTCACATTTGAGTTTCCCTTGACAACCCTCTTTGGGACAGTTGACCATGAATGAATCTTCTATGGTTTCTCAGCCTGTATCTATTACCATGACTGAGACATCCCATGTTACAACTCCATCCATGTTTGTAACATCGATAGAAACACATTTGTATGGTGGCCCGTTCATCCCACCTGGTTACCAATCTTTGTCTGGTACCTTTTGTGGCGCAACATCTAATGCATGGACCTCTCCCTTGTCATCTACACCTGGTCCTACACAATTTTCTCCTCCTCTCCATATACTTCTAAGGCTCAACATCGGACTAATCCTTAATTATGTCAATGGGTATGGACACCTACAACAACCGAATCCATCTCCTATTGGGAACCCTCCTGTTGGGGGGTAGTTTCCTCCTTATAACCCTCGTATTTTGGCAGGCAGAAACCTGTTGTAGGAATATTTGTGTCCTCTCAAGTTAGTGCTCAACCTCATATGAGTCCTCCACATTCAAGAATGGATTCTAATGTTTGGAACCCTCCCCCGCCTATACAACCTAGTTCGGTTGTGACTTCATCTTTAGTTTCTCAAGTTGTTCCACCTACATCTCAAATTCTTGTTTAACAACCTATATCCCAACATGTTCAAGCTCAAGTGAATGTAAGCCAATCTTTACATGTTTCATCTTTAACTCAACCTACTCCTCCAGTATATGGATCTTCGTGAGCCCTGTATACCCAACCTTTTCAAGGTAACTTACAATCACAATTGCTTGGTCATGCCATTCTTCAAATTCAAGTGGGTCAAAATAAATATGGTATCACACATGCACAACCTAACCAACCTTATGTTGGGATGATGCAAAATCCCACAAGGCAATAGTATCATTCATATCAAGGTATGCCTCAAATTCCTTATTGTCAACAACTCCAAACCCAACTGTTTCAACCTTTGCAAGGTTATCTTGAAGCTGGGCAGCAAGGTTATGTGTATTCTGGTTATCAAAATCCTCCCTATCTTGTGTATTTTGATCAATTGTTAGCTGAATGGTTCATTAAGTATTTGTTGCCATCCATCACAAAAGACGTTGCCAGGGGCAGAATTGTGACCAAAGAGCAGGTAATTGCTCGTGCCCAATATTTGGATCTAATTTATACCCAATCCGACACACTTTATGATAAAATACCAAATGCTCTGCGACCTTCCAATATTGTTCGTCAAACTCCTTGTAAAGAATCATATGTCGCTGCTAGCGTGATTGGTTTTTCCATCCATCCGTCGACGAGTAAACCATCTGGTTGGACTCTTGTTGTGATTGCTCAAAACCCTCCTTCCACCACTTTTGCGTGGCTTCTACTTCTGAGATCAATGTCGTTCAATCTTCCAAAGGTAAATGCCAACAACTAGGAAGTAAGAAGAAAGGAAAAAGGTAAAAGAAGAAAGATAATCCTCCATGGGATAAACAAAATAATCAGTCTTCTCAACAGAAGCGAAAACCTTGTTACCCATGTTTTATTTGTAATGAGGAGCATTTTTCTTGTGATTGTCCACACTGGGAGGAAGTGAATCAATACCTTAAATCATTCGCTACACCCATTGTGTTGACAGACTCGTTTCCATATCAGGAGACCAATATGGTTTCCCAATATCTCACTTCCTCTAACTCAGTTATGATGCATTCCTCTATTAAGCCGAAAAATGATGTTATGGTGGCCACCCAAAGTAAATACTATGGTAATGTGAATCCCTCGAATGGTTAGGCTATTGATCAATCGACAAGTTCGACTAATCAATACCTTAAATCATTCGCTACACCCGTTGTGTTGATAGACTCGTTTCCATATCAAGAGACCAATATGGTTGTCCAACATCTCGCTTCCTCTAACTCGGTTATGATGCATTCCTCTGCTAAGCCGAAAAATGATGTTATGGTGGCCACCCAAAGTAAATACTATGGTAATGTGAATCCCTTGAATGGTCAGACTATTGATCATCCCACAAGTTTGATTGCATCTCCATCAGATCCTACTCGAAATGCTATACCTACTGAGTTGACGATTAAGCCTCCCAAAGGCGTTATCCATAAATTTGCTTTCAACCCTCATGTGAGAGTCACTCAATTGAGGATCTGGCTCAATCTCCTTCAGTTATGTCCACTCTCGAGGTGTTGCAAAACTGTCCTACCCAAAAGAAGTCTTTTCTTTCTGCAATTGGATGTATTGATCCTTCAGATTCCAACCTAGTAGTTTTTAGCGATAAGAATCATACACCTCGACTTTCGTCTCAACTAGCTTTCATGATCCAGGTTGTTGTTCACAGTAAGAATATCCATCGTTGCATTGTAGACGAGGGAGATTTAACTTATATTATGTCTCTATCTTACTGGAAGGCCATTGGTTCTCCCCAATTAAGTTAGTCACCAACCACTCTAAATTAAGCTACAAATTTTGTGGAGTTTTGAATTCGCTACAAGTAGAATTAGGCAACAAAACTGTATCCATAAAAGTCGAAGTTATCGATGAATCGCTAGATTACAATCTTCTAATGGGTTGTATGTGGGTTTATGCCATGGATGCGGTTGTTTCGACATATTTTAGAATGTTTCTGTATTCAAGCTTCTGTGATCCATAATGAATTAAGCAAAGTCTTTTGGTAGAAATCACATAAGAGAATTTTTTGGCTGACGCATTTCAAACCAACAAGTGTTGTTCATCATTAGGGCTAGATGAAGAAGTAGACCATGGCAAAGGCTTAAATAGAGAGCAATGTAGAGACTTAATTTCAACTAATGGCTATTTTTGAACAGTAATATTTAAATTGTAATATTAATTTATTAATATATTAAAAAAATATATTCTTAAGTAATGGCTATTATTAAACGGCTAGTTTTTGAAAATATATTTAAATAATAGATATTATTTCATATTATTAATAATAATAGAGTAACGGCTATATTAAACGGCTAGTTTTTTGAAAAATAATATTTAATTAATGATATTAGGTTTATTAATTTGATTAAAAATATTTATATGTAACGGACTTAATAAGATATTTAGAATTGTCGCTTTTTCCTCATAAAAAGCGATATCATAGCCATTAACATAGTTACCGATCAAACGTGAACTATTACCTCAAAACGGGTACTCAAATCGAAAACCCAAAAAAAAACATGAAAAACAACCTAAAAATAAAAAGTGTTGATTCTGCATCACCA
>APFE031429824.1:26989-48037 GCA_000404065.3 Pinus taeda | reverse complement strand
TTTTTTATTTTTATTTTTATGTTTTATTACCAACATGAAAATCACCAACATTTAAAAAAAATTATCCACGTTTAATACATTAGAAAATTTAAAGTGTAAAAAATAAGCCCTCTAAACAAAAATGGTTGATGCTCATAAGCATTTTTCAAAATCAAGATGAAAATCACTAACAAAAAAAAAATGTTCACACTTGATACATAAAAAAATTTAAAGTGTAAAAAATAAGCCCTCTAAAAAAATGTGTTGATGCCGCATCAACATTTTTCAAAATAAGCATGAAAATCACTAGCATTTAAAAAAATTGTTCATACTTGATACATAAAAGAATTTAAAGTGCCAAAAATATCCTAAAAAAATCACCAATTTTCAAAATCGAGTGATTTTTTGCTACCTCAAAAAAATGGGTACTCGGTAATTTTCTCGTTTGATCAGTAACTATGTTCATTAATTAACTCACTTTTTTTGCCACTGATTATCAAGTTACTAGAAGTGTCCCTCTTGTGGGGGAAACCCCTCACCCGTATCAGCATGTTAGGGTTAGATTGCTTAAATATTCCTCTCTCATGGAACCTTTTCGCTTCCTCTTGCTTCACTTCTCGACAACTCTACTTCGGTTTCCTATATAAATATTCCTCTCTCATGGAACCTTTTCGCTTCCTCCTGCTTCACTTCTCGACAACTCTACTTCGGTTTCCCATATAAATATGATATCTTCTTGTACTACTCCATCTTATCCTTAGATAGTACTAGATGAATCTAATATCAAAAGCTTTGGTGACCATATGACGCTCAGACACATTTGAGCTCGACTATGAAGCCATTTATTTGGTATGTGCAGCTCATTATAATCCCTCCTCTTTGACCAATAAGGTTGATCGTTCCTTAGAATATGGCACATCCTCTGATCCTTTTTCTCATATGTTTCCTACTGATGAGACCATCATGGAGATCATGATGTTGAATGATGCGCCATGGGACGATCATCATCATTGTTCCTCCTTGCCAGATTCCTACGAGAATAATCTTAGTGAACTTTATCAACCAAATATCGTTGAGTTGTCTATGAATTTTGTATCCATTCACAATAACAATTCTAAGAAGAACTTGTCGAATATTGAAGAGACTATCCCTCTCGATATTTCGATCAAACCCAACATTGTCGAGAATCTACATATCAGTGCGTCTTAATCTCCCGATGAGATCAACATCTATAAAGCCTTATTCCAGGATTTTAGAGACATTTTCGCCTGGTCTTATGAAGAGATGCTAGGTATCAATCTTAACATTGTTGTGCATGAAATTAAAACGTAATACAATGTTAAACCAGTTTGACAGTGCCTTCGTCCGACCCACCCCAAGAAGGTTGTCACTATTAAAGTTGAAGTTGAAAAACTTCTACACATTGGTTTAATCTACTCAGTACCTCTAACTAATTTGGTGTTTAACATTGTTCCTATCATGAAGAAACAAAGAACAATTCACGTGTGTGTCGACTATCAGAACATTAATCGTGCTTTTCCAAAGGACAATTATCCCACCCCATTCATCGACCAAATTGTTGATGATTGTGATGGCCGTGAGATATTTCAGTTTATGGATGGCTTCTCTGGCTATAATAAGATCAACGTTCTCTTGTTAGACCAACATAAAAATGGCTTCATTTGTCCCTAGGGAACATTTGCGTGTCAAAAACTCCTTTTCAGATGGAAAAATGTTGAGGCTAAGTTTCATAGGGCAATGAATTATGCCTTCCATGACATCAAACATATTGTGCAACCATATTTGGATGATTTACCTCCTCACTCGAAACATTGGGCTGATCACCTAATTCATCTTAGGGCCATATTTTTACAATGTAGACATTATAACATTCATCTCAATCTACACAAGTGTGTGTTTTGTGAAAGTTATGGTCAAATTTATGATTTCATCGTATCGAAACATGGAATTCATATTGACCCATAAAAAAGTCCTTGCGATCATCAATCTGCCTGCTTCAACGAATCCAAGGGAAGGCTAACTTTCTTCGGAGGTTTGTTCCCAAATACGCCAAATTGACCAAAGGGTTTACTCACTTGTTAAAGAAAGTGGTTCCCTTCCACTGGGACGATGCTACTCAAAAGGTGTTTGATTCCTTGAAAGATGTTCTGATTCAGGCATCCTTGTTATATCCCCTAGATTACTAACGCAATTATTTCTAGTACATGGCCACTGCAGTTACTACCATCTCAATGGTATTGGTATAGGAGGATGATGTAGGGACAAAAAATCCTATTTATTACTTGAGTCATAATCTCAATGATATCGAAGTCAAGTATACTCATGTCGAAAAGTTAGCTTTGGAGGTTGTCCAAGTTGTCCAAAGGTTTCGCCATTATATACTGCTCCGCAAAAATATGGTTGTTTCTAATTGCAAACCCATGGATTACATCTTTTCACGACAATTGTCGGGGGAAAAGTACTCCAAGTGGATTTTCATCCTCCAAGAGTTTGATTTGGAGTTCATCAAATCTAAGTTGAAGAAATACTTTTTTTTTGTTGAGTTAATTTGTGACCTTCCCTCTTCTGAAACAGAAATAACATTTGATGATTTTATTTTGGACGAGTCATTGTTCTTGATCTCGTCATCTGACTTGTGGTATTGAAACATTATCATATATCTCCAGACCCATACATTACGGTCTGATACTTCTTGCTTTGACCAGTGACGTATCTAATATCAAGCCAAGAATTGTATTATAATCAATGACACCCTTTATTGCCATGATATTGATACATTTTTTCGAAGGTGCCTCACTCATGAGGAGGTCGAGAAATTCTTATATGAATGCCATTATGGGGCATGTAATGGTCATATGTCTGGTTATGCCACCACGCAGAAGATCCTACATGTTGGTTACTTTTGGCCTACTATGTTTCGCGACTGCATCCTCGTTGTCCAAAAGTGTCATGTATTCCAGATATACGATCATAAGACCCATGCTCCACTTGCTCATTTGCATCATGTTATCATAATTGGTCCTTTTCTGAAATGGGACATTGATTTCATGACATTTAACCCTCACTCGTCCAGGAGGCATGGCTATATCATCGTAGAGGTTGACTATTTTACCAAGTGGGGAGAGGCAATGCCTACATACAATAACACCGAAAAAACAACTACTCTCTTTTTCTTCAACCATGTCATTGCATGGTTTGGTGTTCCATAGGCTATAGTTACAGACCCTAGAAAACATTTTAACAATCACATGATGTCCAAACTAACTTTCAAGATGGGAATCTCCCATTAAAGTTCCACTCCCTACTATCCTTAGGTGAATGAGCAAGTTGAGGCAATCAATAAAGTTCTCAAAATGATGTTTCAACCTATGATATGGGTCCATGAATCAGACTGGTGTTTGATCCTTTATGTGGCCTTATGGGCATATCGAACCTTCGTTAGGAATTATACCGGGTTCACACCATTCTAATTAGTTTATGGTCTAGAATCAATCCTTCCAATTGAATGTGAAATTCTGTCTCTCAAACTTGTTGTTGAACTCCTCCCTACCACTTCCATGGAAGAGGAACATCTCTTACATCTAACGCGCTTAGATGAAACCTGGTGTGATGCCGCGATGGCTGATAAATCCCATAAGAAATGTATCAAGGCACAATATGACAAGAGTGTCAAGCCTCATGTCTTGTAGACTCTAATAAATTAGGATTGAGGAAGTTCGAGCCAATGTGGCTAGATCCATATATTGTCTAACGTGTTCTTGCTGAAGGGACCTATGAGATTTTTGATTTCGATGGAGTTCCATTGGTGCAACCTAGAAATTGGTCGAACCTTAAGAAATATTATGCTTCACTGTTTTGCATAGTGCATTTTGTACATGATGTATATAGGTGTGTTGAGTGTGTTTGCAGTGTGTTCCCTTGAGAGTTTCCTACGGTTTTTGTTAATCATGTTTACATTTGGTTTACATATGTTGGCATCCCTCAAACCATATGTTGGTTATGTTGATGGTGCTAGTCATAGTACTCAGAACCTTTCTTCTGCAACACGGGCTATATATGCTCAAAAAGGTGAGTTAGTGAGTTTACAAGGGATTTGTATAGATCGCTCTACCAATAACATCATTGAGTATATGTTACAAATCCATTTGGGCACATCACTCCCATCATCGAGATCAGTGTTTTAGGGCTCATAAAACCCTAATTTTAGTTGTTACATGCCCTAAACAAGTCAACCTTTGAATGCCTCCTTCCCACATAGTTTCATGGCCTGAAGACATCCTTAAATGACCTCTAGAGGGACCAACACAGGTAGGCCCATGCAAGGGTGTGTTGCAGAGAAATTAAGTCCATGCCAGGGTGCTCTGCAGAGCACTTAGGCCCTCTTTGACTTGTGTTGGACGTGTTTGAGCGAAATTCACACAGGGTTTGGGGAATATTCTTATCTTCTGGAGCCTTCTAGAAGATTCCCACACTTATCATCTCTTATGAGCTCGAAAATGGATGAGGAATGAGTTAAGATACCGCCTATCCTCTCATCCCTTCCTCCATGGAACTAATTCTAAGTATGGAAGGCCATTCAATACCCTCATTAATGATAAAACCTCCTCCATCTTCCTATAAATTGAGCACTCATGTAAGTGAGCAAGGGCTGGAATTTGATGAATTGTAAGGAGATAATGTTAGTTTGAGAATTGAAACTATTATAAGTGTTCTTATGTTGTTGGAATGGCATTCTTATGATGTGATGTGGATGGAACCAAAGCTAGAGGAATGACTTCGAATCAGGCTTCATCATTGTAATTCTTCCTTCTATTCAATAAAGTATTTACACCTTTTTCCATATGCTTATCTTGATATATGATGCTTATATGTGTGAATGTATCTGATTCCATTTACTTGTAATCAATATATCTTTTGCTTTGATTGGTTCTTTGTCTTCTGTTGATGTTTACAGGTACTTCTCAAGCGCGTTAAATACGGGAAGGAGTGGCAGGACCGATACAAAGGAGACAAGAGGAAAGTGAAAGTACAAGTAGGTTCTCTCATTCTCTTTGTCTTATCTATTGTTTATAGAAAATGTTAAAGTGCTTTAAACTGTTGTTCTAGATATGGATAGTTATCTAGGGAATTGGTATTTATCCTTAGATACCAAATTCTTCATAACAAATTGGCGACTCTACTGGGGAACGATCATCATTCCAAGTAGCTTATTCACATCCTAGGACACTCTAGCAGACCTTACTTCCTTTCATTGATTCTATTTCAACCTTGTTGAAGTGTTATTTGGCCAAAAAATTGAGGTTAGATGACTCTTGAGTGGCCTCTCAAGAATCAGCGCAGGCTTGGTCAGGGGATAGTGCTCTGCAGAGCACCCTTGACTGAGAGAAAGTGTTATGCAACACATTTAGGCCCTATTTGACCTGCATTGATCCACCTTAGGGAAAATTTTCACCTTTGGATTGGGTTTTTTCATCAAATTTCCTTATGTTTCTACTTGTTGAATGATCAATGAATGTTATGTCTCTGAAATCAACATTGTATTTCCTTTCCTAGCCATACTTTGACTTGATTGATTAATGTTTCTTAAATGATTTCTTTATCATTATCGATTCATTGTCAAAGTTAGTTTATAGTCGATTAATCTTTGTTCAAAAGAAAGTGTCGTAAAAGTCTTCATTTCTTTCGAAAAGGAACTATCGTAAAGTCTTCATTTATTTCGAAAAGGAACTATCGTAAAGTCTTCATTCTTGCAAAAAGATTGATTGATTGTATGTGCATTAGTTTCCTTTTGTTCATTTCAAAATTAAGGGAATTGAAAAGAAAAACTTGCATTGTGCATATTGTAGTTTGTGAATGCTTGATAGGAATAGTTAGGGAAATTGCATTAGGTGTGCTCTTTGTTCTCTGTCAAAGATCTGATTGCTCTATCCCTACTAGCTAAGGTTTTCATTGTCAAAATTGAATGGAAAGAATGCTTATAATATTAGTTTCATTCTAGGAATTGAAAATACATCACATGGTGAACCTTGAAAGGCAAATTGTTAATCAAGATCAACTTAAAATTAACATCAATTAACCTAGTGGAGCATTATCATCTAACGCAAAACATTTAGAGGTTCTAGTCTAGAGACGTGTTCTGGTGTCGTAAAACATAGCAGTTGTTGCTAACTTGTCTGCAATACATCCCGAGTGTGATATCTTATTCCACGTACGTGAGTATATCGTAGCTCGTCCATGTACCTTTAGGTATATAGGGCGGTGTTACAGTACATAAAGTATATGGGAATGCTCTCACAGTGCGGTTTTGCATTAGACAGTGCTAATACGAATTAGGTCTCCACGTACTTTTGGGTATATATGGGAGGACAACACTAGGTTGCTATCCATCCTTAGGTAACCGAATTGATTGCCTTGTACACTCTGATATACTGAACACAGCATTCGAGGAGATTGTCTGCCCGTACTTCTCGGTTCACTGGGAGGTATTTTGCAGTTCAGAGTTGCTTGGTAAACCTTTTGCCTAGATTATCCTTCTTTTGTTTTGTTATGTTACTTTGATTAAAATAAAATTAATTGACCGCGGATAACATCCTCCACACTTGCTCCTTAGTTGTCTTAGGTTGAGACATATGGCAACAAATCTGGAGTCCACCGATTAAGGAATTCCTTTTGATGGGAATCCTAGTCCTTTTCCTCCTTTTGGAAATATTGGTGCTCCATATATGGCTACATTGTCCCTTCCGGGATTTACCATTGGCTTGCCAGTATGGTTGTTTTCAACCTTCTTGGTTCAAAATGTCGTGATTTCTCCGCAATCGAGTACTCCTCCAACTGGACAAAATCAACCTCCAGATGATCCTAAAGTTGACCCTTTGCCTTCTTCCTCAGGCGTTTCTTCCTCCACTTCTTCCTCTTTGCCTAGTGAAAGTATTGGTACTAGTAACCAGGTGGCTAAGAAGAAGAAGAAGAAGAAGCAAATTCAGCAGAGGGGCAACCAAGCAACTATTGCTTTGAATGCAACATCTAATGAGAAACCGTCCGTCAAGCCTCACAAAGTTCGATATCCATGCAAACTTTGTGCGGGAGACCATATTCTTCAAAATTGTTCTAGTATTCCTCAGAACTTAGAAGAATGGTCTTCCCGTTCACACATCTTGTGTCATCAACTTTTGGAGATCATGCTAGTGACACACCATCAACTAGTGGTAGTAAAGTTCATGGAAAGAAGGGTAAAGTTAAGTTTCCCTGTAGGTTATGTGAAGGGAATCACCCCATTCACCTTTGTCCCTATCTGGATGACGCCAAAATAGTGTTGGATAATCGTCCTGCTTCACCGCAACGACTTCCATCTGGTTAGAGGAGGCTATCCCTTAATCCTTCACTAGTTGATAAAGTGACTGACCCAAATCAACTGTCAATCAACCCACTCTCTCTGAATGTGAATCCCATGAGTCTATACCTGACCGATCACAGGTTGAGGAAACAGTTGACCCGATTTCACCTTCAGTTAATCGTACTTTTCCAGAAGAGAGTGAATATGATACCACTCATGTTATTTTCATTTCTTCAGATTCCAATGATCTTGGGGGCAATCCTCCTGTTCCATCAAGACAGGAGGAAAATCCTCCCGCTCTCATAACTCAAGGGGTCAATTCTCTCGTTTCTATGGTACCCCCTCCAATTAGTCTAGTCACTTCCTTTGATTGGAATTGACTGGCAGGATGTCGTCTTCCTTCTTATGTGCCTTTCTAGATCATAGTACAAGTTTGTAATATGGTTGTATCTGGAACTATTATAGATGAAGGTGCATATGTAAGTATCCTTTCCTCCACCGCTTGGAAAGTGCTTGGTTCGCTGCCACTTGTGCCTGTTACCCAGAATCTGTTGGCTTTTAACAGAGGGACCATTCAAGCATTAGGGATCCTTCCTCAGTTGCCTATTACTTTGGGAGGAAAAGTTGTTTATCTCAATGTGATGGTAGTCCCGGGCCCTTTAGGTTACAATTTACTTCTTAGGCATGACTATGTTTATGACATGGGAGCTATTGTTTCAACACTCTTTCGAGTGATGTGTTTCCCGCATGAAGGCAGAATTGTCATTGTTGACCAGCTTTCATTTCCTGGTCCAAATATGGCTTCCAGTCAACCATCTTCCCTAAATGGTCCTTTTGTCCCAATAGTATCTTCCCTGCTATGGGTTAATTATGTGGCAACCCATTCCATGCCTACATTAACTGCTGATCAATTTTGTGATGTTGTACGTTATGTACTGGGGGCATTGGAACTAGATCTCGAATTCCTTGTTACGAATCCCTTCCAGAGAATTGTTCTCCCATCTGATAAGAACCTCTTGGAAGACATGACCTCTTATAGGTCGTGAACAAGGAATATGAGGACAATTCCTTGTCTTGTGTCAACCTCATTAAAAAATGAAACAACTCCCATGAGGATAGCTCCTGGTCTTGTGTCAACCTCGTTAAAAAATGAAACAAGGAATATGACGATAGTTCCTGGTTTTGTGTCAACCTCGTTAAAAAATGAAACAAAGAGTATGAGCATAGTTCCCTACCTTGTGTCACGCTCTTTAAAAAATGAAAGAAGGGTATGAGGATAGTTCTTTTACTGTGTCAACCTCATTAAAAAATGAAACAGGTCCCTGAGCATAGTTCCTTGTCTTGTGTCAAGCTCATTAAAAAATGAAACAAGGTCCCTTGGAGAAAATTTCCAAGTCGAGACTTTGATTAGATCTTGTAAAATACCAGTCGAGTCTTTCACTTGATCTCGTAAATGAACCTTCATTCCATCCACCTAATAGCCATGAGTAGTCTACTTAGGTGAATGTAATGAAGCTTGGGGGGCATGCACCTAGAATCAAGTCATCATGCTAGGGGCATGTAAACCAATCTCAAGCATAGTTTTTCATTTCAAGCTTGTGTAAAAATGAAACTGAATCCAAGCATAGTTTTTCGTTTCAAGCTTGTGTAAACATGAAATTGAATCCAAGCATAGTTTTTTTGTTTCAAGCTTGTGTAAATATGAAACTAAATCCAAGCATAGTTCCATATGGTTCAAGCTTGTGTAAAAATGAACCCATCTCCATTTTAACCCTCGTGATTGCCATTCTATCAGCCTCTCCCACCATATGAGCCTTTGTTTTTCTCCCTCCATCATCATTATCTTCTTGGCCGATCATACGCTTTCACTTGGTTGTTTTACCCTTTTTGAGGAATAGTTGCAATGAGTGGTCTTATTAGCCAACCTCTTGACCATTACATGTTTTGAGAAGTTCCAACATCACCAGAACTAGTTGCTATCCTAGAGACCACTCGTTCCTCTAAGTGGAGTCCTCTTTAAGCTCTTTTTAGACTCTCAAAATATGGAAAGATTGTCGAGCGCTTGTCCTTTTTATCTTGTTAATGGATTGGAAATGACATCTACTCAGTATAAGTTTAACCCTTTTTCGGGCTGAGATAGATTATTTACGAAAAAGGAATACATTGAACAAACATGGTCAATAGGTTCTCTCTTGTATTGTTTTATGCTTTTTCGGGCTTAAGAGACAAATCTATGAAAAATAACTTGTGGAGTTTTCTTTTTGTCCCTTTTCAAACTCTCTAAACATGAAAAGGACCGAGTTATCTTTATCGTTAAACTTGTTAAAACATCAAATAGCAATAAACTTGTCAATCATGACAAGACCGAGTTTCACCTTCGCTAGACTCGTTAAAACATCACATAATGATGGATTCACCCGAAGGGTGGAATTATACAACAAGCATATGTTATCCTCCTCAAGCTTGATAAAAAATAAATAGGTACTGTTCAGCAATGACTGGGGAAAATGGAAAAAGGGGTAAACCACTTTTGGAAGCAGGTTGCTCTTGAACATGACACTTTCACTTCATCACTATGAATATTTGGGTTGGGTTATCGACTTGATGGTTATCATACTGTTGGTCTATCATACCATCCATCACTTTGTTTTGGGTCAATGCTACCAATTCATTTCAGTGTCACTGACATGTTCAAGAGAATTCATTCAGTCAAAATTCATCTTTTGCAATACCATAAACCTTCATTTTCATGACCACCATTCCTGAACTTTGTGTCATCAGTCAAATTCCATCTCCAAAATCATTACACTCATTTCGTGTCGTTGATGTGGGATACATCAAGGCCCTCTTGCGATGATTCGCTTCTTGTCGACATCAAAACATTATCCAAGAAGTTGACTTAGAAACACCCTTCCAGTACCTTGAGGCTTGCATACATCAAGGGAAAGTTTCTCGCTTCCAGCGATAGGTTGACATCACTAGCCTTTAACCGAAAGACTTTGTATGGTGTTCAACATCAAAACATCCATTCACACCATGTAGAATGTATTGTAGTACCTTGAGGATCATTATCATTATCGGTGATTTCTCTCGCATCTGTTAACGACTTACATCATTGGCTAGTAATCAAACAGTGTCTTCCCATGTTCGACTTCAGATCACATATTCACATGGTTAGACTCGTACTTGAGTGAACGACTGAACGAGATAGAAGATCCCGGATCTAGTTTCATCCTTCCACCCTGCGATTTCAGGAAATGTACCAAATCATCCATACAATGGCTTTACATTGATGGTCATTCCGATCATGGGTATGCCTTCCCTCAGAAATTCATGAGAAAAAATCAAAATATCATGATATTATGTGTTGTAATCGATGTAGGTCACCAACCACTTCGGAACCTCCTCATCACATCGTAAAGCATTTCACTCGACATTAACATTTTTCGACTTCATGCTTTAGGGGGTAGCTGTTACAGATCCATTTGGGCACATCACTCCCATCATCCAGATCAGTGTCTTAGGGCTCATCAAACCCCAATTTTAGTTGCTACATGCCCTAAACAAGTCAACCTTTTGAATGCCTCCTTCCCAGACAGTTTCATGGCCTGAAGACATCCTGAAATGACCTCTAAAGGTCCAACACAGGTAGGCCCATGAAAGGGTGTGTTGCAGAGCAGTCAAGTCCATGCCAGGGTGCTCTGCAAAGCACTTAGGCCCTCTTTGACCTGCACTGGACGAGTTTGAGCGAAATTCACATAGGGTTTGGGGAATATTCTTATCTTCTGGAGCCTTCTAGAAGATTCCCACACTTATCATCTCCTATGAGCTTAAAAAATTGGATGAGGAATGAGTTAAGATACCTCCTATCCTTTCATCCCTTCCTCCATGGAACTAATTCTAAGTATGGAAGGCCATTCAATACCCTCATTGATGACAAAACCTCCTCCATCTTCCTATAAATTGAGCACTCATCTAAGTGATCAGGAGCTAGACTTTGATGAATTGTAAGGAGATAATGTTAGTTTGAAAATTGAAACTATTGTAAGTGTCGTTATGCTACTGGAATGTCATTCTTATGTTGTGATGTGGATGGAACCAAAGCTAGAGGAGTGACTTCGAATTAGGCTTCATCGTTGTAATTCTTCTTTATATTCAATAAAGTATTTACACATTTTTCCATATGCTTATCTTGATATATGATGCTTATATGTGTGAATGTATCTCATTCCATTTACTTGTAATCAATAGATATTTTTCTTTGATTGGTTCTTTGTCTTCTATTGATGTTTACAGGTACTTCTCAAGCGTGTTAACTATGGGAAGGAGTGACAGGACCATTACAAAGGAGACAAGAGGAAAGCAAAAGTAAAAGTAGGTCCTCTCATTTTATTTGTCTCTATTATTTATAGAAAAGGTTTAAAGTGCTTTAAACTGTTGTTCTAGATATGGTTACTTATCTAGGGAATTAGTATTTATCTGTAGATATCAAATTCTTCATAACAGCATAGCGTAGTGATCAAACTATTGTCTGATGCTATTTCCCATGGTATCAGCTATATAGTTATCATACTTGACTCACAACTTGTAGTACTACAGTTGACTAATGCCTATTCAGTTAGGAGTCCAACTATGATTTATATGTTCTTGAGGGCTCACCTTTTGGAAAGATATCTTGATTTCATCCAATATCAATACATTTCTATAAATCTAAACACATTGACAAATTCATTGGTTAATCATGTTTTAGATAGACATTTGCGACACATGTAAATTAAATTCAATACACATCACATATTGAAAGAGATAATAGAACCATAAGAAACATTGAAGATAGTTGTATATATATTAAAGTTTGGTTTTACAAAAAAACAAATCTAGAGACACCTATGGCCACATGACATATCATATCAAAAAATATACATGTAGTCAAAATATGGCTATAAGCCTCCTAGTAGACTAATCATAATGCTCGTGGTAGCACGCCACTACACGCGTGCACAGTAGCTGGTTGATACGACCAAACACGCCAATATTATGTCGTTACAGTCTCATAGGAAGTTGGTTGACCCTAGTCTCAGCTATGTTGTGGGTCAACCCCTCCATGTGATGCTAAACGTATGAAAGGATCTCAAACACATTGAGATCCTATGGTACTTCTCGTCCCACTACATCAATTTGTACTATTGTTGGTGCATGTTGTGGGTCTCCTGCACATTGATGATAAGAAGAACCCATATGTCAAACAGGTCCAACTTACATGTGAAGAAATCAATAGTTTAGTCCCAGATACATCAAAAGTCACAAAAAAATTATAAAACTTAAAATCCAAAAATGATTAAAATGTTTCTTGTTTACCTATGGCTCCCCATTTCTCTCCATTAGAAAGCACTAACTCTATATCTCTACAGAAATCCATCCCTACATATGGATAGTCTTCTATCATAATGAGTTGCATGTGTAGCCATCTGAAGAATACTAGTGTGAATCTCATCGATGACAGACCTGCGTGTCTGGAAATAAGATCCACCCACCTCCTCATCTGTGGGACTCTTGGATCTGCGAGCTCAAGTGAGATATGTTGCGGCTTAATAGAATCTGCTCTAAAGAAAAAGAAATCAAGATCGAACCATAGCCAAAATTCTTCAAACATCCATCCTCTTCCTTGGTTAGTTGTTATTTCATGTTTGCTAGTACTCCCTCACTCTAGTTGAATATTGTTGGCTCCATACACTATACAATGTACTACATATGAGACCTATTGGCCAAATGTAGAGTAGCGCTAGTGAGCAATCTGGAAATGATAAACAAGATCGTCCTCGGAGGCAATCAAACCACCTCCTTGATCTTGATCTTCCTATCCTTGGTTGGTTGGGATCTCAATCTACAGTATGCACTAATGTAATCCTTGATTGTCTCTCCACCCTCCTCGAACCATATAAAGAGATGGGGTCACCTCACCTCGATAGAACTGTCAAGAAGTATATATCTTCCACCTATATCTCAAGCATATGTGCACCAAGTCTGAATGTCTGTGCCTGAACATCCCATGCTCAGACAAGATATGTCAATAGTTCCATCTGTTTCCTCATACCAGGAAGCCAAAAATATTTCAAGAGCCCACAATCTCTCAAAGCCTAGATAGTGGCAGGATCATTAGCTGCAGTTAAATCTTGTTCCTAGTGTTCTCTTTCTCTCCATATTAAAGACATTTTGTTTTGGTAGAAACCTGAAACATCACAAGAAGGATCATTAGGACAAACCACATGCATAAAAACCGGGAAATTTTGAGAAAAACAAGCAAAATCAATTTGGGAATTACACTCAACACACCCCCATAAGGGAAGACAAAGAACTAAAATGCCCTCGTCAATGTATTTACTGCATGTTCAATGCTCCTTTCAACTTGTTGGGGGTGTGCTGAACCTAGGGAGAAAAATTAGAGCCCTAAGGCCCTCAAAAACTAAAAAAACTTGCATGAAATGAAAAAAAGGATGCATGAGAATAAAGAGAAAGGTTATAGCTCTTACCTAGAAGTGGCGATGCTTGAAATGGTCCACCAGATTGGTTGCAATTAGATGCAGAAGATTGGGGGAAAAACACTTAGAGCTCACTCACTAAGAGGTAAAATGTGAAATGGTAAAATTGAATTACCTTTTGTCTATTTTATGATAATTTTCATCATTATTTTATTAATATTCTAATGTTTTGACCTAAATATGATTCAATTTTATCATGAAACAAACATTTTTAATCCTTTGGTGGTGTTTTGAGCAAGTTGACAACTGTTTAATGGATTTAGTGATGACTGAATTGAAACATATCATTTTGGCCAAAGAGAACACTTGATCACTTTTTCGGGCTCTATGAACTTACGAAAAAGGAACCCCCTAGAGTCCTCTTTTAGTTCTTTTCAGACTCCAAAAACATGAAAAGATTATTGAGCACTTGTCTTTTCTAACTCGTTAAAGTAAATAAAATACGTCTACTCAATATAAATTTAACCCTTTTTCAGACTGAGATAGACTAGTTACAAAAAAGGAATACCTTAGTCGAGCATGGCTAAGAGGTTTTCTTGAGTATCTTTTTTTGTTGTTTCAGACCCAAGGGACTATTTACGAAAATGAATTTTTAGAGGGTTTTTTTTTTTTTTTTTTTTTTCGCCTCTTTTTCAAACTCTCTAAACATGAAAAAGGAGTCAGTTATGCCTTTATTGGACTCGTTAAAACATCAAATAATGATGGACTCGTCGAACATGACGGGACCGAACCACTCCTTCTAAGGGTTCGTTAAAGATACTCAGAGGGATTCATACAAAGGATGAACTTACAAATCAAGGATATGTTATCCTCCTCTATCTTGTTAAAAAATAAAGAGGTATTGACCAGAAATGGTTGGGGAAATTGGGAAAATAGGGTACTCCACCTATTAATGGCAGCGAGTTGCTCTTGAACATGACACTCTTCCAATTCATCTCCATGATTGTTGGGTTGGGAAATATGCCTTTCTTTTTGGTTCATGACACCATATCGAAGCCTTCATTTTTAGTTTTGGGTCAATGATGCCAACTCTATTCGGTGTCGCTAATATGTTCAAAAGAATTCATTCAATTGATATTCGCTACGATACTCTTAAACCTTCATTCCATGTTTGTCGTTCCTAAACCAGTTCCACATCATCATCATTTTGCCTCAAATCATGATACTTGTTTCACGTCGTTGATGGGAGATACATCAAGGCCTTCCTGCGATGCGTCACTTCTTGTCGACATCATCTCATTATCCATGAAGTTAACTTAAGAACTCTTCCTTCAGTACCTTGGCACTTGTATAGATCAATGGCAAGTTTCCTCACTCTCAGCGACACGTTTTCATCATTGGCTTTTGAATGAAATATTTTGTGTGGTGTTTGACTTCAACTCATTCATTCACACTATACGAATTGTATTGCATTACCTAGAGATCCACTAACATCATCGGTGGTTTCTCTCACATCTGTTAACAGTTTACATCATTGGTCAGTAATTCGATGGTGTTTACCATGTTATACTTCAACTCATTTATTCACATGGTTAGACTCGTATGATGAACGATCAAGTGAACGAGATAAAAGACCCCAGATCTAGTTCCATCCATCCGGGTTGCGCTTTCAGGATTAATTCAAGGTTACAAAGCGTGATGGTTATGCTCATACAAACAATCATCCAATCATGGATCCACACATTTTAATTAATTGATATGAATTCTTGATCATTGTACATGTAATCATTAGCTTATGTGTTGAGCATGGGTATGCCTCCCTTGGCAGAGATATTGATCCGACTTAAAAAAGAATGCAACAAATTACAGATATAACCATAAATATAAGGATGCAACATAAATAAAAATTCATTTCATTAAATCAAACACTAAAATATGCTTACAAACAGAGTGGAAATAAGACTAGCTTAGGCGATGGTAGCTCATATCTAAGAAGAGATGTGGAGGAAACATGCCTCTGAACTATGTTACAATGAGGCTTGAAGGCCTATTTATTATTGAGAAATAATGGAAAACCCTAAACATCCAAAAACCTAACCCTAGGGGAGGAAGCACAAAAACTATGGGTCTCGTTTGGGTAAATTGGTACATCAACTTCTCGAGCTCGTAATTTTGGCATACGATCTCCGTTTGACATGCACAATACCTCGTTAGAAAGATATATCCAAGGACTACAACTTTCGAATGGAAAACATCAATCTAAGGCCTATGTTTTCTCTACTTTTCCCAAAAAAATGTCGTTTAGGGCCTCCAAACGACTCCGGAAGTTCAGGACCCGAAAAATTGCCAAAAATAGTAAACTGCGTTACAATTAAGGAAATTGAAATACTGAAAGAGATAGTGGTGGGAATCCAAGTAGAATAGGTGGGTGGCCACCAACATCCACTTAGATCAAGTATCATGATGAAAATGTATTGTAACAAATGATGATCTCAACTAGTTGTTCTTGATTCGAACTTGTCACAAGGTAAAGCACTTCAGTCATCAACTACTGTTTTTGACTTTGCACTTTATGGGACAATTTGTTATAGGTAATTTTGTCTCATATGGTCAATAAGACTACAAACTGAATCAATCAACATTCATGAACACCTTGTCATCATCCCTACACAAAGCCCTAAGCATGACTCTTCCAGATCCCTGAGTTTTTGGGTTTGATTGCTTCATTTCAGTGTTTTTAAAGCCCAACACACCCTGCCCCTTTAGGGACTTGCATTCAACAACAGGTTTCTTCCCTCTACAGAAACGTTGATTAGCAACAGGCTGTCCCTTTCTGGGGGTGCTTTGATTCTAGAAATTCAGGAAAATTAAAAAGAATCTTGAAGCTTCCTCTTCCAGAAGCTTCCAAGAGTTTTTTAACCATTTACCTTGGATAAGAAGTTTGTATCCTATCTGATCCTACCTTGGAGATTTCACTTCTTATCCCTTGATCTTATCCTCCCATCTCAAGTGGATCTCAAGCCTAGGTTGGTAAATGGATAAGAATTCCTAAACTACCATCCCTCTCCTATAAATTTGCAGCCATCTACAACATCAAGGTTTGCTTTTGGAGAGTGATCATGCCCTCATGTTGATGCCTTGAATCTAAGAGAGTCATCATCTTCATGCATTAGGGTGACATTGAGGTGTGCTTTGTGACAAGGAAGGATAAGACAACTTGGGGAGATCTCTACAAGATCAACTACTATTTTTGGTTGTAAACTCTAGCCTATTCATATTAATACAAAGAGTATATCATTTTCCTATATGTGTTATGTTATGTTTACATTCATATATTTCAATGCTTTACTTATCCATTGAATATAGTAATTAGATAGTGCTACATAGATGCCATAGATCTTTGGCTTGTTTTGTTTGTATGTGCAGGTTCTAATTATAGCAATCACAGCTACTATTGGAGCTTACAAGCTGGGAGGAAAGGAAAGTTTGTGACAAATTCGAAGTAAGTCTCTTTCCATTCCTCAATTTATCTAAGGGAAAATTTATATTCTTTTCTTTTTGTTGTTTTAGACCAGTCCACTAGGTCTAGGGAAGATACTTATGTCTATATTCATAAATTCTGCATAACAATTGTCGTTCTTCCTTACAAACAACACTGGTGCACCCAAATGAGATACACTTGGCCTTATGTATCCTTTATCAAGCATCTCTTTGAGCTACAACTTCAGTTCCACCAACTACAGAGTACGCACCTTGTATGGTGCCTTAGATGTTGGTGTTTCTCCTGCCATCAACTCAATAGAGAAGTCCACCTCTCTATGAGGAGGTAACTCTAGAATCTCTACAGGAAACACATATTGAAATTGTTGCAAGACAAGATACATCCTAAGGAATTCATGGTCCTCAACATCCTTCCGTTTGTCACTGGAAACTTGAACTGCAAAAAATATACACCCTTTCCTGTGATTATGCTTGACGTCCATTGTCGTACGCATTCTCCTTATGTAGGCTTCTTCTTTCCATGAAACAATTTCTTCTCTCCAACATCATCCAGACACTCAATGGCCTTTTCATAGCGATCCTCCTTAGTCCTGTGAATGAACAGCTAGGCCATGCCAAAAAGCATGTTATATTAACCCAAAGGATGCACATTTAGGTGTGTTGATGTAGGTATACCATCAAGCTCATGCACAAGATCTCATCTAATGGTGAAATCTTCACTTGGTCACAGTATCCAACAACACCAACCAAGGTTTTGCATGCACTTTTTTATTCAATCGACACGGATCCACCAGGTCAGGACTAATATACCTATAATTTGATTCAGGATCAATCAAAATAGAAACAACTTGATCACAAATCTTACCTTCCATCTCGATAATAGATTCTTGATGATTTGCCTGCCTGTTATCCACTGCTGCATAAATCTTGGGAATACTTTGGCCTACATCTCCAACTGCCTACACCTTGTGAGCACTATAAATATGAGGCTTGCAACCTTTATGCAAAGGACATTCCCTCTTGCGATAATCTTCACCACAAGTCCAACACCTTAAAGGTTTCCTTCCATCACCTTTGTTCTGTTCTGTTTCTCCTCATGTTGAAACCCATGTCCTCTCTCGGCTACATTGAACTTCTTATTTGGGGCCACATTTTCCTTATCACCTGCATCTTGAGATCTTCCTCACTTCTTGAGCCATCTTCCTTTATTATTCTCATTACCTTTCTAGTCATGCTTGAACTCAAGCTTGTGCTTTGACTGCTCATAACAATGCTTCATCTTCCTGGTTGTTTCTTCCAATGACCGATGCTCATCAAACTCAATCTAATATTTGAATGATACTGACAACCCACTAATGAACCTTTGAATCTTTACTTTCTCATCCTTGAGATAGTGCACATATCTCAATGTCTCTATAAATTTGGTTATGTACTCTTCATCTTTCATAGAACCCATCTTAAGCTCATAAAACCCCTTGGCCCTTCCATCGTAATACCTCTCAGATAGGTACTTCTTCCTAAAGAGTCTTTCAAACTCATCCCAAATGATCTCCTCTTCCTTGACGCCTCTAACATACTTAATATCTTCCCACCAAATATCTACTTTTCCCTTGAGATCGAAGGTAGCTATCTTAGCTTTCATATTATCTAAGTAATCATGCAATTTGAAGAATTTATTCACTCTAAGCAGCCATGCTTTTACATATTTGGATTTCTTCATTTCCCCATCAAAAGTAGGAGGCTTGGATTTCTTGAACTCTTCTAGCAAATATCCCCTTTCCCTCATCCCATAAGGATGCTAGCTGTGATGACGATGATGTCTCTCAGAACTAGAGCTAAAATAAAATCCATGAGTACTAGCCCTCCTCTCAGGTGTATCCATGAATCAACAATACACCCCATGGCCAAGATGCACATTCAAGGGAATGACAATTCCAACCCATCTAGGCTCCCAAACCACCCACACAAACTGCCAGCTCAGACCTCACCATTCTGGGGCAATAATGGCATAAACAACGAAAGGGGGTCTCACCCAGAATAAACCCCTGCAACAAACCAACTGCCAGACTCCCACTTCCTTTCGCTCAGGGTTCCAATGCCAATACTACCCTGATTTAGTTCTCACTTCAAATGCAATGTCTCTCCAGTAAAAGATAAAGAAAAGACACGAGTAACACACTCCCAACGTTGGAGCGAAATAAAAACACTTACAAGAAAAGGGCCTCAAGAGGAAACTTACCAAAACCCTACTGAGCGTGCCAGAGTATGTCCGTCGACAAGTTTCCATGAACGTGACTAGCAAGCTGTCATCCCTTGCCAACATGAACCAAAGGTAGTGCAAACACCCACATACCCTTGCCCCTAGATTCCAAACTATGTGACTGGGCTTCCTAATAGGACAACTTTGCAATCCCCATTGACCATTTGCAAAGGTATATACCAAATTCATTAGACAGGTAAGCATGCACAAGTTGGCGGCCTATACATACTCTACGTTGAGTTCGTCACCCACACTATTGTAATACCCTCCTCCCACACTTACCCAAGCTAACCGATCCACTGGGGTAAATATGTGACAAAGAGTTACTATGATATGTGTTACAAAGTAAAATGTCACTGTCTCCTTGTCAGTCTCCCTACTATGTCATAAAATCAAATCCATCATGCTCATGCTCTCTGAAATGGCCAGAAAACCCTCTTTGCCTAAGTTTATTGGATCATCGCGACTGTTATTGAAATAACCGCGCTGACTGGCGGATGATAGTGTAATTGGTGCGCTGCCAGCGCGGAAGCACACGGGTTTTCCGCGCTGGTCGAATTTCATAGCCAGCGCCCCCTCTGCTTGTATAAAATCGCGCTGACCAGACCTCTTCTGTTATTGAGATGCGATGCCAACGCGCCAGCCCAGTTATGCACCCGCGCTGATCCTGTTTGGGCGAGTTTGTTCTAACAGCCAGCCTTCCAGATGACTCCAGACCTGGTTGTTGGCTTTGTAAAGGTCGCCCTCCCTTCTATGGCATGTCTATTCGCCTGATAACCCACCTTTCTTGGAGATAAGCTCATCCTTTCACTATTCATGGAGACTCCTTCTCCTATATAAGCCTCCACCATTGCCATGAGCAGCTAGTTTTTTGACATATAGACTTTGACATAGAGGAATTCATAGTGCATTAGTGCTGCTCCTAATAGGCATTTGGTGTGTTAAGTGTGGATTTCTAGAGAGCTTAAGGAAGGTTATGAAGCTTTGTTGCCTTGTGTGAGAAAGAGAGTTGTTGGTCTTGGGAGATCTACCTTTAAGGGTGAATTCTTATGAGACTTGCTGGCTGGACCCTCTAGAGAAGGACTCAGCGTCAGAACATTGGTTGTACCTTTCTCTATTTCTGATTAATAAAAGATAGATGACTACTGTTATGGTTCCATTCTCATTTGTCTTATGAATGGTTAATGTGAATTACATCCTTTCTGACTGATGTATAGTTGCTTTTACTAGATTTTACGCTTGTGTTTGTCTTTTCTTTGCTTGTGCAGGTGTCCGCCCATGAGGATAGTGGAGGATTGTGACCGGCTAGAGCGAAGGAGCGAGAGCAGCATCTCTTCGTCAAACATAGGGCTGGAATCCAAGTAGGTGTTCATTACCCACTTGTTAATTGCAACTAGGAACTTGCAGAGTAGCATTGGTTGATTGTTGCTAGACCCCTTTTGGGCTAGTAGGGATCGCCTCTATCCGTAGAGGGG
>APFE031429824.1:0-19683 GCA_000404065.3 Pinus taeda | reverse complement strand
TTTTTCCCTTTTTGACTCGTTAAAGAGAATAAAAATGGAGGTCTGCTTTCAGCTCTTTTCTGACCGTTTAAAGCAAGAAAAGATGGCCGAGCTCCCTTTCATCTCGTTAAAAGGAACGAGAGGCGGTCGCTTTTAAAGCTCTTTTTTCGACCGTTTAACTCAAAAAAAAAAAAGATTGCCGGGTGTTTGTCGTTTCGCACTCGTTATTGGCTCTACAACGACGTGCTTCTGACCACTTTTTTACTTTTTTCGGGTCGAAGTCACTATTTACGAAAAGTACTCCTCGATCATTCTGGTCGGGCGGTTCTTTCGAGTATTGTTTTATACTTTTTCGGGCTCGAGAGACACAACTTTACGAAAAAGCATCCCCCCTGGAGTTTTCTTTTCAGCTGTCTTTTCAAACTCTCTAAATATGAAAAGATGCCGAGTTCTTCCTTTGTCAGACTCGTTAAAATTTAATGACATCGGATTCCGTCGTCATGACGCTTTTCAAGCATATGCTATCCCCGTCAAGCTTGTCATCCAAAAATAGCCGGGGTACTCGCCAGAAATGGTGGGGGAAATAAAAGAATCCTAATCGTCGTCATCGGCAGTAAGTCGCTCTTGAACATGGCATTGTTTGCATTCGTGTCTAGGTGGGGACATCTCATCTCATTTCACATTTGCCTCCACGGGTTTGGGTTATCCTATTTGACCATCCATCTTCTCATTGTCCTGTCGTTACGACCTCTGATCACTTGACCTCAAATACTTCCAAATCCGTCATTGTGCCGCCGATATGTTCAAGAGAAGTTGGCCTCTGCAAGTATAACCTCCCTCTAATATTTCACACAAAACATATTGTCTCTTTCCGTCTCGTGTCGATGATGTGGGAAACATTATGGCCCACCTTCGACGAAGATCACTTCCTGTCGACGTCAGCTCATTATCCAGGAACGTGACCTAGAGACTCCCTTTAGGTACCTTGGAGCCTGCATTCCTCAATGGCAGGTTCTTCGTGTTCGATGTGAGGTTTTCATCATTGGCCTCCGATCGGATGACTCTACGGGTATTCGACACCGGCTCATTCATTCGCACGCCGTGGATTGTACCTATGGTACCTTGAGGACCATCGTCATTATTGGTGGCACCTCTCGCGTCTGTTAACAACTTTCATCATTGGCTGGTAATCAGACAATGTTCAAGCATGTTCGACTTCGACTCC
Source organism: Pinus taeda (assembly GCA_000404065.3). NCBI lineage: Eukaryota > Viridiplantae > Streptophyta > Pinopsida > Pinales > Pinaceae > Pinus > Pinus taeda. The sequence goes on along the minus strand of APFE031429824.1, from coordinate 18,479 downwards.
TGTATTCACATGTTTGGACTTGTACTTCGTTTGGGTTTTGATGGAGCGCAAGACCCTGGTTCTAGTCTGTTGCGAACCAGACTGTGATTTTGTGGATCATTATTACATGACTCATTGATGGATGGCTGCGCCCATACCTGAGTCTTTTAGGATGGCTGTGACCATACCTTTTATCATCATGCTCTCTTCAGCTGGGTGGCTGCGTCCATACCACAGACCTTCTTTGTATGTCTTTTGGATGGCTGCGCCCATGCCTCGACTACATGTAATCGAAATATCAGTTGTATCTACGTGCAGGTTCTTCCTGGTGGTGCTCCGGTTCAGCAATTTTGTAAAGCATTTCACCCCTCCCACTCGCTTGGGCTTCATGCTTTAGGGGGCATCTGTTACACAGTAAATTGTCACTGTCTTCTTGTCAGTCTCCCTACTGTGTCATAAAACCAAATCCACCATGCTCATGCTCTCTGAAATGGCCAAAAAACCCTTTTTGCCTAAGTTTATTGGATCATCGCGACTGTTATTGAAATAACCGCGCTGACTGGCAGCCTCTAGTGCGACTGATGCGCTGCCAGCATGGACGCACACGGGTTTTCCGCGCTGGTTGGATTTCATAGCCAGTGCACTCTCCGCGTGTATAAAATTGCGCTGACCAGACCTCTTCTGTAATTGAGATGCGATGCCAACGTGCCAGCCCAGTTATGCACCCGCGCTGATCCTATTTGGGCGAGTTTGTTCTAACAGCCAGCCTTCTAGATGACTCCAGACCTAGCTGTTGGCTTTGTAAAGTTCGCCCTCCCTTCTATGGCATGTCTGTTCGGTTTATGAGCCACCTTTCTTGGAGAAAAGCTCATCCTTTCACTATTCATGGAGACTCCTTCTCCTATATAAACCTCCACCATTGCCATGAGCAGCTAGTTTTTTGGAACATATAGACTTTGAGATAGAGGAATTCATAGTGCATTAGTGCTGCTCTTAATAGGCATTTGGTGTGTTGTGTGTGGATTGCTTGAGAGCTTAAGGAAGGTTATCAAGTTTGTTGCCTTGTGTGAGAGAGAGACTTGTTTGTCTTGGGAGATCTAACTTCAAGGGTGAATGCTTATGAGACATGCTAGCTGGACCCTCCAGAGAAGGACTCAGCGTCGGAACATTGGTTGTACCTTTCTCTGTTTTGATTAATAAAAGATAGATGACTACTGTTATGGTTCCATTCCCATTTGTCTTATGAACGTTTAATGTGAATTACGTCCTTTCTAACTGATGTATAGTTGCTTTTAGTAGATTTTACACTTGTGTTTGCTCTCTCTTTGCTTGTGCAGGTGTCCGCCCACGAGGATAGTGGAGGATTGTGACCGGCTGGAGCGAAGGAGCGAGAGCGGCATCTCTTCGTCAAACATAGCATTGGAATCCAAGTAGGTGCTCATTACCCACTTGTTAATTGCAACTAGGAACTTGCAGAGTAGCATTGATTGATTGTTGCTAGACCCCTTTTGGGCTAGTAGGGATTGCCTCTATCCGTAGAGGGGATTTACCTCTCCAACAATATGATTAAAATCCCCAAGTATAGTTAAGGAACTGGAATCGACAAACCAAAACCAAATTGACCTTCCTCAGGAGCTACAGGACCCACAGGGGCTAATTAACCACTCCAGGTGCCCAAACCCTGAGTTAACTTGCTTTTTAACTAAACTAGACCTACAGTCGCTCCCATGATAAGCCCTCCATGCAACTGTAACCCTCCAATCACTTCCATAACAAGGCCTCCATGCGACTACAATTTTTTCCAGGTAGTTCTATGCTAGCGATCGCGAAATCTGAGCCACTTTTTCTGGGCTAGGACTTAGGCCTCTGCCCATAACTTGATGAAATTCTAAGAAATGATAAATAACAAGAAAACAAGGCCTCTAATGCAAAACTTGAACAAGGACTTGACTCGACTTATCCTAACCATGACAAGCATTCCATCAAACACATCATGAACATGTAATGTACAAGTCATAAAAACACATCTGGACATAGGGACCTCACACTTATATGAGATTCATCAAGAAGGCTTAATGCCCTCTCACATTGGATGCATTATCAACTTATTAGGTCATTCATTCATTACCATCTCATTTACTAACCAAAACATGATGAGAGCCATAACTCAAGACTGTCATAAAACCATACTTGTAACCATCATATAACAAGTACATTTACACACAAGACATAAGAGGAAAAGAGCTCTTATTAACATACGCAGATCCAACCAAGTCAGGGACTTCCATGTACTACCCGACCATAGATTGGGCTAAACCAAATCTCTATTTTAGTCTATCACCTCCACGCCATATTCCAAGCATGAATGTGGGATATCATGTAATAAACCAAGAAAACCAAACCAAGGCTTTCACATGCCAAAACCTTAATCCTCAACTAGTGATTTCACCTCACGGTCGGACATCACTAACCATCACCAAATCGGTCTCCATCCAAGTTGTCCAGGCTCTAAAGCATTTGTTCCAACCTAACTTCTAGGACTAGTAACTCAACCCACAACTGCCGTCGGGATCCAAAGCAATTGTCCAACTAAGGCTTCCAGGAATAGTAATTCAACTCACTAAGGGCTTCAGAGCATTTTTCCAACCAAGGTGTCCGGGACTACTAACTCAACCCAAGCTATTACAGGACTTCTAAAGAGTTTGTCCAACCAAGGCTGCAGGAACTAATAACTCAACCCACAACGATAAGGAACATGAAAACCAACCAGAAAACAAAAAAAACCCACAACACTATGGTTATCCAGGAAATGGAAAGGCTAGGCAAAACCACTATCAATCCATGCAATCCTGCATGCCAATGATAGATCATAACCAAATAACCACATGCATATGCCATGTATGTCAAAACTAGCAAGGAAATCATACATGCAACTTGGTACCTGCAAGCAAAACCCACTGCAGCTGTTGTTCTCGCTGTCCTCTTGCACTTTCTTGCTTTTCTCTTGCTTTCTTGCTCCAAATCCCAAGTAAGGCACACTCCTCCAAGAGTGCTCCAAGAAAACTCTAATAGTCCAAGAGTATGAGAGAGGGAATAGAAGAGAGAGAGCTCCAAGCTAAAACTGACAAATGATTGTACTGAAAAAAGTTGTGAACTGATTCTCAGAAGCTTTTTTTACCACCGAGGCCTTACTTTCTTCAATTTCCATTATTTTCATAAATAAAAAATGCCAATAAATGCCTCATGCCTTTTCAAAGCCTTTGCCATTGCCATTGTCGATTTCCGTAGCCATTTATTAATCACATGTAATCCTGTCACTATGTTATTGCCCAACATTCAACTTGGAATATGTGTCCCATGACCTTGGTTATTATTTTGCCTTTATTATTATTTTTACATGGATTTTTAACCCGAGGTTGTTACTACTATTGCCCATATCTTGAGACCACAAATAATATAACCAACATGCCGCCCAAAGTTTATACCTCATTTCATCCTTCTCGAGGCTTGTAAACCTCTAATGCTAGCTGTCCCAGTCCCCTGCCTTACACCTGACTCTTGTCATAAGTGTGAGTCCCATCCACACCGATCCACGCTACTCGTACTATAATCGTCCCCCCCCCCATCACGGTTAATTTTTTGTTTCTATTATTATGTAATATTCAACTACAATTAATTAATATTTTCATATATTTCAACTAATAAAAAAAATATAATTTTATCTTTTTTTTTTTTTTTTTTTTTTTTTAAATAAAAAAAATTATTTTCTTTAACTACAATATTCTCATAATTATTTAATTTTGCAAAACAATAGAATAAGCTATAAAAATTCTAATATATTAAAAAAAATAAGCTATAATTATTGAAAATGTTCATGAAAATCAATTTTTACACTTCATGTTATATGAGGGACTAATAAGACATTATTATTATCATTGGGTAGAATTAGATTCTCCACCACTATAATAGGGAATTATAAATAACAAAATACCTCAATTTACCAAAAGTAAAATCTAAATTGACCAAACCTTGACACTAACTTAAATCCAATATTTTGACATGAATTTAATTATATTTAAATTAAATAACAAAAACTATTTACTATGTAACACTTATACAATATCAATTCAATCTTAATTATAATAATGACAATATTTAAATCAAAATTCTTAACTAATATCACTAATATGAATACATAATCTACCTAATATAAGTTAAAAATCTATTCTCAATCATGTTTCACACCTATGTAACATTATTTACAGAAATTATAACAATATTTACAAATCCCAAGTAATCACACATGAACATGTGGTCCTCAACAATGTTAAACAACACAATAAGTAAGATTATTTATTGGTATTGTTTTTGGTTGCATTATTATGTTTCTTTGAGCCCTCAACCACCTCAAGTTTGGGGCAAAACTTGGTTCCCACTATTTTTACTTATTGATGAACATATGTTTTGTTTACTTTGATTTTTTATTTCCTTCTTGTATTGGCTAGATTTTTACAATATTTGCAAATCCCAAGTAATCAACATAACAGCATATGGTCTTCAACAATGTTAACCAAACACAATAAATATTATTTATTGGTATTGTTTTTGGTGCCATTATTATGTTTATTATGTTTCTTTTAGCTCTCAACAACCTCAGTTTTGGGCAAAACTTGGGGCCCACTATTTTTACTTATTGATGAATATCTGTTTTTTTGACGTTGATTTTTTATTTCCTTCTTGTATTGATTTTTAGATGGTTGTCAAGATTGTTAAAGGCTGTTAATTTTTCTTCTTGAAAAAAAAAACTAAAGCCTTATACATAAGCGAATGCATGGTGGCAATGAAAAAGACAGACAAATGCATGGTGGCAATGAAAGACAGAAGAGCTACTGTCATCTGCGTACAAACCCGTGTATAAAACCTTCAAAAATACTTGCAAGACAGAACAGCTTCATGCCCACTCAGCTTTTGGAATGGGGTTCAAGATAATGCCAACAGTGCCCTAATCATTCTATAGTGCCCAACGAAGGGTAGGTCTGGGTCCAAGTTTAAGGGCCACGGGTTGTTTTCCTCCATGTTCTGCATCGTGCGGCCATCGGCATGGGCAGGAGAGTCTTGATACTTTCTTGTATCGAGAAGAGAACCAAAATCACATTTGGGTTATCACATTTTGCACAAAACACTTCACGTTTCCACTCCAATTCCACTGTTTTGAATCCCTGCAACGATGTCAACTACTACAACAACGGAAACCGCTTTACAAATCGAGGAAGAGGAGAAGGACGAGCTTGTGGGAGGCAAATGTGCGTTTGTTGTCGTTCTTCTTTTTCCATGTCTGGTGCTCATAATCATTGTCCTTATCATTGTTTCCGCAGTGCTGTTGGCCAAGCTAAACATTTTCTGTCGTCCTCCGCTGCACAAAATTGCAAAAATATTCGGCCGGAGAAAATGTGGGTTTGGAGTTTAAGGTCCGAATTTTGGGTGCCGAATAGAAATTGGGCTTCAAGGGCCCGGTCCCTTGAAAAAAAATCTTTGCCAGAGAAGAGCGAGAGTGAAGAAGAAGAAGACGACGACGACGACGATGAAAGCTGTGATCCAATTATTGAGAAGAATGAAGGTAACAATCTGGTAATGTATCAGCATTCTGGTCAGGCTGTCGTTGATTTAATAGAAGTTGAGAGAGTGTATAAAGTAGTGGAGGAGCTCTTTGCATCGGATCGGAACATGGAAGCAGTTCTTGACCAATGTGATGTGAAGCTTTCTCATTCATTAGTTTATCATGTATTGATCAGGTTCTCTCATGCGAGGAAACCAGCCTTCAGATTCTTCAATTGGGCAGGGCAGCAGGTGGGTTTTTCACACAATTCGCTGACGTGTAATACAATGATGAGTATCTTGGCCAGAACGAAGCAGTTCGTGACAATGTTTGAACTTTTGAACGAGATGGGCAAGATGGGATCTGTTCTGACAATTGAGACCTTCGAGATCGCCATCAAGGCCTTTGCAGCTGCCAGGGAGATGAAGAAGGCGGTGCAGATGTTTGATCTGATGGAAAGATATCATTTCGATGCAAATCTCAATGCTTTTAACTTTCTATTGGATGCTTTGGGCCGGGTAAAACTAGCAAAGGAAGCCCAAATGCTTTTTGAAAGAATGAGGGGCAGATTTCGTCCCAATGCGAAGACTTATACCATACTTATATCGGGATGGTGCGAGGCAAAGAATCTACTAGAGGCAGGCAAACTGTGGAATGAGATGGTTGATAAAGGATTCAAACCTGATCTTGTCACCCACAACATTATGTTGGGGGGTCTCTTTAAGGGTGGAAAGAAGGAGGAGGCTCTGAAGCTCTTCGAATTAATGAAAACCAATGGTCCTCATCCTAATTCTAAAAGCTACACTACTGTTATTCGTGCCCTTTCCAAATTACAGAAGATGGAGGAAGCCTCAAAATTCTTTGCTGAAATGCAGGAACATGGCTCCCCACTTGATGCTGCTGTTTACACCTGCTTGATCACTGGCTATGGCAACAAAAAGAAGTTGGATAAGGCTTATGGGTTGTTACAGGAAATGAAGGAGAAAGGGATTCGTCATGACTGCCGGACTTACAATGCTCTTATCAAGGTGATGATGATTCTACATAAACCAGATGAAGCCACTAAACTTTTCGAGGAAATGAGCCAATGTGGGTTTCAACCTACCATTCACACCTACAACATGATGATGAAATTGTATTTCCGTGCAAGGAATCCTGAGATGGGTTTTGCTATATGGGATCAAATGGCTCGGAACGGCTGCTGTCCTGATGTTAATTCTTACACTGTGTTCATTGGAGGGCTGATCAGGGAAGGCAGATCTGAGGAGGCTTGTGCCTGTATAGAAAGCATGATTGACAAAGGTATGAAGGCTCCGCGCTTTGATTATGACAAATTCCTCGCTGATTTTTCAAGAGCAGGTAGACCTGATATATTTGAAGAAATTGCAGTGAAGATGAAGCATTCAGGGAAGTTGGATATATCAGACGTGTTCCTTAGGCGCTCACAGAAGATGAAAAAAAGGTTCAAAATAAGACGGGTTTTGAGTAAATGATTTGGTCTGACCCATGCCACCAGCTCTTCGATATTCGGGGCCTCGTACATGTCTTGTATTTTGAGCTATGTTGTCCCATTCACGCTAGATATTGTGAAAGTCTGGATAGATCACTAAGGGAAATCCATTTTGCTAGATTTTACAAGTCATTGCTTTGTTCAGGGAGAAATTTGAAGGTTAACTGGGTCTAATGCCCATGGGAATGGAATTTCAGGTTTCCGTGTACTTTTCAGGAGTAGATTCATGAAATCCAATCAGTTTTAGAATATCGTAAAAAATCAACTTCATATGCAGACAGGTTGCATCATTAGCAAGCATTGCTATATGTAAATAGTTCTCCTTAAAATCACAACAGAAGCAAGCTTTTGATGCAAACCCAAATGGGCAGATTCGATCTACTGTTAACCTTCAATGTAGTGTTCTCGTATGTAGCATGATTTTTGGATGCTGTGAATCAATATTCGGAGAACTTTCTTCTGTTTTGAAACTTTTTATATATTTTGGTGCAATACGATAATGAATTATAGTTTTTGATTTTTCTAGTATCGCTACCTTATTTTTTCAACTTTCCTTAGCTGTCTAGCATTGGTTGTGCAAAACAAAATGTTTGTCTATTTGCTGTTCGTTGCACCTGAAAGAGTAGGGCAACTTCATCTATGGAAAGACATCATGGAAATTTAGTTGTTGCTGAATCGGGTTGGTATCATCAAAGCAATGTGTGTGACTAAGAGGGTTTGTTTTTGGTTGGGGAAGATGACGAATGTGGATCATTGGAGACAGAAGGTATATGGCTGATGAGTTTTATAGAGGGTTATTGGCCATAGGAAGGAGATTAAGATTTGATGGTTTTGAAGATGGAGAAGTGAGTTTGATGCTACTCGGACTGTGACCCAATGAAGATGTTCCTGGAAACTATATCAACATAAGGAGCACCAGTGAAGTTAGAGAAATTAGAATTTCCAGGTAGTTTGAGCTCAGATGCATTGATAGTCGGGTTCAGACAGGTCCTGTTCAGACAATTTTATAATTTAGGAAAAAAGCTCTTGTTACTGCAAGTATACAGCGCAGTTCAGATAACTGCAATTTAGAATGAATGTAATGTCCCCTCCGAGCATGAGAATAATGAGTATGTGGTAAGTGATTTACCATTTGATTATATTGGATTTATCATAAAACAATAATAATATAATAATAAAATTTGCACCTATTAGGGCAACGAACCAATGAGGAGGGAAGTAGGGAGTCATAAATTAATAATAATCTATTGGTTGGCAAGGGTCATTACCGAATGCTTTCTTCTTCCTTTTGTCTTCTGTGACTACGCTGTTTTCTCAAGCTTATTATGGGTGGACATGTAGTCTTCATTGAAGGCTCAGGGAAGGAATTTGTTCCACCTTTGGGAAAATCATTCACATTTTGATGGTTGAGTTGTGGTTGGGTATGTTGGTGCTCAGAATGCATTGTGCCAATATGCTGCCATAGTTTCACTGCCATGGATGAATGTAGAAGCCATGATGGAGTTTATGGGTAATGACTAAGTAATATCTGAGATTCCTTGATTAGAGCAATATAAATTCCTTGGCCAGTCTGTACCCGAGATTTGGAGAGAAAGCGGATAGCTTAAGTGGTTATTTAGTAGAGAAGGGGATCTTATCTAACTAGGCCCGACCCCCAACCTCAGACATGTGAAAATTTGGAAGACCCAAATTTCTACTGCAACAACTGATTAAGTATCTTCTATTTGTTAAATTACTAAACAAATTCTTTACTGCATCCTACAACAAATAGCGAAACTAATACACTGCAGCCTTCACCAATTAAATTAAATATGGAGACAAGAAACTAAGCAAGAAAGAAATACACAACACATGACACCATTATTTTTGGACAAATGTCCCCGGAAAAACCCAATGCGGGAAAAACCGGTGTGGCAACTGAGGTTTTGTATTATTAAGCAGTAGTTTTATGAATACAATCTTTGGATGCCTTACTTGCTATCCAATACAGAGAATCTGACTGGCAGAATATTAGTGAGAAATACCTCACACTATCACTGGTGATCCGACATTGATCCAGGCCTTGGATGGCTGGCCCCATGCTGGCTCTGCATAGTTACTGCGTCAACCTCTTTGGGGATATGTGTCGCCTCTTCCCAGATCTCCCATTGTCTGAAGCTTCGTTCCTCTGTCTCTCCAGTCTCACATCCCGACTTTTGGCTCAGGTACTCGACTTCCCAGCTGAATTTCAGACTCTCTCTGAAGCTCTACACTGCCTTTGCGTGAGCTTACGCTGCCCAGCGTGGCCTTTGCGTGAGCTTACATTGCTCAGCGTGGCCTTTGCGTGAGCTTACGTTGCTTAGCGTGGCCTCTGTGCTGCCTCTTCTGGATCTCTCTCTGCCTCCTTTGCGATGTATTTCTGGATCAGGAAACGCTCCAATCAGAACTATCCCTGCCCTCACTGTAATAAATCACTTCGATCTTCTCTCTAGCAACTGTTGCGGTGCCCTCTCTGAGAAATTCGATCTTTTGATCTCTCTTCGATGTGTTTTACAAATGCCCATCGAAGTCCTTGTAATCCTCCAGTTGAGTAATCAATGACCCAGATTAGATTTTAATCAATGGCTCAAATCATTTGGACTTGATCTCCGTCTTCTTCTAGAAGTTTCACCCTCAGTTTAATTAATACCCTTTAATTATTTTAATTTCCTAAGTTTAGACTCAGGCACCTATTAAAAATAATTAATTATTTTAATAAAACTGTCTCCGGGTGGGATTTCCCTAAACGATTTCTGGGTATTGTGGAATACATGTGTCCTAGCCTCCCTACAAATTTTGAGGCTTAGAGCACATCCAATGCTACTAGAAATCAACACTCCCTCTTAGTGAGGAATGTGCTCTAGTAATGCAACCTGTTGAAGCATCACCTAGACTCTGTAACATTTCCCTCGACGTTGCGGATCTCTGACATCACTACCCATCAACTACTGCACAAATACTGCATCTGTATTGTTGCTGACCTTGCCACTGCCAACACTGCATCTGTACTGTGACTCTCATAAGTTCTGCATCTGTGCTGCTGCTGGTACTGCCACTACCAACACTGCATCTGCACTGCAAGCTTCTCCAACTGCTGCTGCTACTGCATCAACAATGGAAAAGAATTCAAAATTACTAAACAGGGGTTTTGCATGATGCATCTGTTGTTGGAGTATTGACTCTTGCTAGTCTCTATGCTGACCCTCTGAAGCCTCTGTGTTGCTGCTGACTCTGCACTGCTGCCAACTCTGCTCTACGCTGCTCAGTCTCTAGCGCTTCCAGCCACTGCAATTGTCACTCCAACACTCCTCTGCATCAACTGATCCTGATCCATCATGTTACTTCTGATATGGGCTCTCTTAGCAAGGTATTGATCTAAAAGGTGGACTCCTCAAGGATCCTGCCCATCTGTTGTTCTTTCGAACTACAGTACTAAATCATCCCACCTCTCCCCTGGAGGTATCTAGGCAATCATGGCAAACTCCTCTTTCTCGATTTTGCGGATGCAACCTTCAAATCATGCTTCTCGTCTTTGCCCTTCTTCTTAAGAGGACACTATGTAGCGTAGTGACCAAATTCACCACACTAGAAGCACTTGATCATCGAGACGCCCTTCTTCTGCCTCCGCTGCTCCTGCAACCCCTTGGATGCAAGGGCTACATTTTCTTCCTCCTCCTTGGGCTTCGTCCCACTGCTGCTGTTGCTATCAAGTTTGCACTTGACTAAGTCCCTCTTCATCTCTTCCTACTGAAGAGCGGCCTACATTCCTTCCCAATCCGACAATCTCTCTCTGCCCAAGATACTCTGGACAAACACTTGCCATTCTTCTGAGACTGAATTTAGGGCCATCCTAACCATCTCTGTAGCCTGAGGTGTTGACCCCACAGCTGCTAATGAGTCTTGGATTTCCTGAAGCTTCGTTAGGAATGGATCAATGTGTTCCCCCTTCTGCATCTTGCGTGGATCTCATCTTTTGCTCCAAGTACATCTTCTGCTGTTCGGAAGATCCTTCGTATAGGGTAGCCATTGCTTCCCACATTTGCTGGGTAGTATCCTTGTCGACAATGTGACACACTAGGTGATCTCTCACTCCGTTGAGGATCAATCGCTTGGCCTTTGCCATCTCACTTTTGTACTTCTAGAGCGATCTAGATCTGCGGGTACAACTACCACATTGTCGACGTAGGCTTTGAGATCATGCTCATCCAACAGGCAGGAGATTTTAGCCTTCTAGATTACATAGTTGGATGCACCATCCAAGCGATCCTGATCTTTTAACCCACTAGCTGCCATCTTTGCCAACGAAATGTCGAACTGCCTCCTCTCTCCTCTGCACAACACTAGGCTAGCCTACCCACGCCTTGCTAGAGTTAGTAGATCTGCTCCTCTCTGCTGCTGCTCAACAATAGAGAAATCAAATTCCTTGGCTAGGAATTCTTTGAGGAAGAAATTCCCTCAACAATGTCTCCTTCTTCCTTCTGATGTTTTTTTGCTCCAGCAACTGTTGCAGAAAACTGTGTCTCACTAGAAAACTGCTCTGTGCTACTCCCTCTGACACTGGCAAACTTCGATTTGGAAATCTTTCTCTTTGTCGACTCACTCAAAGAGAGATTTTCCCACGAAAATTTTCCCCTCCTGGCCTGGACTGTGCAATCCCTTTGGGGATTCGATTTGTTGTCTACGCAACACTTAGACTTCTCTCCTTCTCTTTCGCAATGGGCTTTTCCGACTCTGCTCTCTTGCTTCACCTGTGCTCCGATAGCATGTGAAAATTTGGAAGACCCAAATTTCTACTGCAACAACTGATTAAGTATCTTCTATTTGTTTAATCATTGAACAAATTATTTACTGCATCCTACAACAAATACCGAAACTAATACACTGCAGCCTTCACCAATTAAATTAAACGTGGAAACAAGAAACTGAGCAAGAAAGAAATACACAACACATGACACTGTTATTTTTGGACAAATGTCCCCGGAAAAACCCAATGCGGGAAAATCGGTGTAGTAGCTGAGGGTTTGTATTATTAAGTAGTAGTTTTCTGAATACAATCTTTGGATGCCTTTCTGGCTATCCAATACAGAGAATCTGACTGGCAGAAGATTAGTGAGAAATACCTCACACTATCACTGGCGATCTGACATTGATCTAGGCCTTGGATGGCTGGCCCCATGCTGGCTCTGCGCAGCTACTGCATCAGCCCATGCATTTCTGCGTCAACCTCTCTGGGGATCTGTCTCACCTCTCCCCTTATCTCCTGCTGTCTGGAGCTTCGTTCCTTTGTCTTTTTGGTCTCACACCCCGACTTCTGGCTTAGGAACTCGGCTTCCTAGCTGAATTTCAGACTCTCTCTGAAGCTCTGCGCTGCCTCTGTGTGAGTTGACGTTGCCTAGTGTGGCCTCCGCGCTGTCTCTTTTGGATCTCTATCTGCCTCCTCTGCGATGTATTCCCGGATCATGAAACTCTCCAACCGGAACTATCCTTGCCCCTCACTGCAAGAAATCACTTCGATCTTCTCTCTAGCAACTACTGCGCTGCCCTCTTTGAGAAATTTGATCTCTTGATCTCTCTCTGATGTGTTTTCCAAATGCCCATCGAAATCCTTCTTATAATTTTCCAGTCGAGTATTCAACGACCCATATTAGATTCTAATCAATGGCTTAGATCATTTGGACTTGATCTCCGTCATCTTCCAGAAGCTCCACTCTCAGTTTGATTAATACCCTTTAATTATTTTAATTTCCTAAGTTTAGACTTAGGCACCCATTAAAAATAATTAATTATTTTAATAAAACCGTCTCCGGGGGGAATTTTCCAAAACAATTTCTGGGTATTGTGGAATACATGTGTCCTAGCCTCCTTGCAAATTTTGAGGCTTAGGGCACATCCAATGCTACCAGAAATAAACACGACATAGGTGGGGTCGGCTTGGATCCTGCTGTCGCTATAATGTAGAGGGTTGAGCGTGTCTGTTAATTTTTGGTATGTTCTATGCTTAACGACAATTTACTTCAATTTTCTTGTTAGCCCAATATCAATGTCTAGTTTAGCAATCACATTAGCATGATAATAAAATGTAGATAGAACATAAACATAAACAATAGAAGACAAGCCAAGACAAGAGGACACAAGAAGTGACTCCAACTAGGGACAAACCCCAATGTGGGAAAACCCTTGATCGATTCTTCTTATATTCTTCAATAGTTCAACAGAGGGAGAGTACAAACAAATATACAAAACTAATATTTTATGACAGCAATAGTAAAGTCTTGACCAGAGAAGTCAATGCTGGTCAAACAAGGCAAAATCTTCCTCTGAAGATCATTCATATGGCACCAACAGGATTTTCATTAAATTCAGCCAAACATGGTCAAACCTCGACCCAAAACATCTCCCAGATCTCTAATGTCTTCTTGTTGCATTAGCTGTCACTGCTTCATGAGATAGGACATCAACCTTCAGTGCTCATTCTCCACACAATCAATAAAGCAGGCCTTCTAAGGCTGCAGTGTGCCAAGGAGAGACTCCACCACTGCCACGCTGTCCAAGTCTAGTTTGGCAACCCTTAGAACAACCTTTGTTGCTGGCTATGGCCTGTGGGCCTAGCCCAATAGCAAGTTAGGCCTACGATCCTTCATCAACCAGTGTCCAAACACCATCAACGCAACAATATTTATCCTACAAGAACTTGACTTTGCTGTTAGCATTTTCAAGCACCCAACAATATACATATGCTGATCTGTTCTGAGCTTATAGGGCAGATCTGTTCAACGCATTCCTTTACCTTATGACTGTGGCATCCCAGCGTTGCAAACATTCCTTAAAACATGCCTAGAACAACTTCTATTACTACGTTGTCGCCTACAACAACCCAAATTCTTTCACGCTGTCAACAGGCTTCATCTAGCTGCTTTAGGGCTCCCTTTGCTGTGGCTAGGGCTCCTCCTCTAGTTGCATATTAGGGCTCCTTAGATTTGCGGCTAGGTCTTCTTTTGCTATCTCTCCTTAGCTGCGTCTTTAGGCCTCTATTGACTGCATCTTTAGGCCTTCATTGACTGTGGATTAGGGCCTTCATTGACTGCGGATTAGGGTTCCTTTGACTGTGGCCAAACCTACCTTTAACTGTGGCTAGATCTCTTCTCAAGGCTGCTGATAGGGCTCTCCTTCAACTGCGGCTAGATCTCTTCTCAAGACTGCAGCTAGGGCTCTCCTTCAACTGTGGCTAGATCTCTTCTCAAGACTGCAGCTAGGGCTCTCCTTTAACTGTGGCTAGGGCACCTTTGACAACTGCATCTAGGGCACCTTTGATAACTGCGTCTAGGGCTCTCTTAGATGACCCTTTCCACTACGTCTTCCTTGAGAGAAGACAAACCCAAACGAGTGGAGAGAAAAATCATGAGAGATGATGCTCCTCAAATGACTTGAGGTCTCCTTTATTTAAACGCAACATTGAGGTTGAGCTGGGGGTAATTTGCTTGTTGGCCGACCTTGACAAATTGTCAATAATATAAATAAATTCATATCTCCATAAATACATGTCGGAATCAGATGATCTTTAGATCAATCCTACACCTCTCGGAGAGAGGAATCCAAGAAAAATATCAGCTGCCATAAATAAGGTGACCCATATGGAGTTTGGCCCTAGTTACCAATTTTAACACTCCCTCTCAACTAGGGAGAACACCATCTCTGCCAGCAATGCACTGCTCTGCTCTGCTGAACCATGAAGAAGAAGAAGTGATCGAGAATGTATCATACCATTCTCTATTGACACAAAGTCAGCCCCATATATAGAGAGTGTCTCATACCACTCTTACTGGCCTGAAGTCAGTTCCAATTGATCCCAGATCAATATAGGTCATCCTAGCATGGGGAGTACGGTAGTACACGATGCGTCCATCGGTAGTACTATGGTCCCTATCCTCATTTCCCTACTCATTGGTCAAATGAGAAGTACTTCCCATGAGTCCTAGACTGCATGGGTAGGATGTCTCAGTGGGATAAGGATGAACCACTCATCTTGCCTACATGTCGCCATGGGGTATCCCAGGGGGAAGGCTGAACCACTCACCCTGCACACAACAAATCACTAGGGGAAGGCTGGACCACTGACCCTATGCTTCTGTCTCAGCAGGAGAAGGATGAACCACTCATCCTGCCTACATAGCAAACCACTAGGGGAAGGTTGAACTACTCGCTCTATGGTTGCTCATCGCTCCAAGAAGTACCCCATGCCCCTTGGAGCTCCCAGAGCTCAATATCCATATCATATAGGACCCTCATAAGAGGGTCTCTCCACGACTCCTAGTCATTCTTTGAAAGTCAAGAATTTGACCTTTCCCAGGGGCTTCGTTAGAATATCGACGACCTAATTATCAATCCCAATGTGATGGAGCCTTATTACTCCTCGTTGTACCATATCCTGGATAAAGTGGTACCTAATGTATATATGCTTGAAGCGATCATGAAACACATGATTCTCTGATAATCGGATCCCACTCTGGTTATCGCAGAGGATCACGGTGGTATCCAGCACATGTCCAAACAACTCACTGAAGAGCTTCCTCAATCAAACAACTTCACAAGAGGCCATACTCATAGCCATGTATTCGGCCTCAGCGGTGCTCAAAGCAACTGACTTCTGCTTCCCGCTCATCCAGGATATCGAAGCAGAACCTAAAAAGAAACAACACCTAAAAGTGCTCTTGCGATCCACCATACTGCTTGCCCAATCAACATCAGAATAACAATGCAGCCTCACATCTCCAGCAGTGTATCTCAGTCCATGAGTGATTGTGCACCGAAGATATCTCGAAGATTCTTGGTACCAATCTAATGTATATGATGAGGCTCAACCATATATTGGCTCAATGTGTTAACTGCAAAACATGTCCGAATGGGAGTTCACCAAGAACATCAGTGCTCCTATGAGTTGACGATACTCAGAAGCATTTCCAAATTCAGGTCCAATAGCACTACCACACAACTTCTTAAAGTAAAGTTCCATCGGAGTAGTCACAGGCTTGCAGTCCACCATCCCAAATCTTTCCAATATCTTCACAACATATTTTCCTTGAGAGAGGAAAATTTCACCTGGCTTTTGCCAGACCTCTAACCCTAGGAAAAAGTGCATCGGTCCTAGGTCCTTCATCTCAAATTCAGGATCCAACTCCCTCTTACATTTGTGAATGAGAGGGTCTGCACTTGTCAGAAAGTGGTCGTCCACATAAAGTACCAGAATCAGAGGTTTATCATTTTCAACCTTAAAGTAAAGGTTCGGATCGGCTTTACTTCTAGAATCCCAACTTCATCAGCTAGCTATCGATCCTCTCATACCAAGCCCGAGGTGCTTGCTTCAATCCATACAGATCTTTCTTCAACTTGCATACATGAGATTCTCGATCATGAACCTCAAATCCCTCGGGTTGTTCCACATAGACTTCCTCTTTGATTGAACCATGCAAGAAAGCGGTCTTGACATCCATCTGATGTAGGTTCCATCCTTGCGAGGCAACAAGGGCTATGATTGAGCAGATGGTGGTGTGTCGGGCAACGGGTGCAAATATCTCATTGTAATCTACACCTTCCTTTTGGAGAAGCCTCAAGCAACAAAGCGAGCCTTGAAATTTTCTGCACTTCCATCAGCTCCATGCTTGATTTTGTAGAGCCACTTAGAGGGGACAACTGATTTTTCTTGGGCTCATGAGGAGGAGGATCAATACAATCCATAGGTTCATCAACATCAGGTGTCGTTTCGTCTTCTTTTGCACCTTGATTTTCGGTGTCAGCTTCTTTGTCCTTCCTTAGGATAGGAAGGTTGTTGATCTTCCTTAGGGCCATATCTTCGTCGAAGGTGCATCATGACTTATCTCAACTTCCTTTTGTCCAGCCACATAAATTCTATATCCCTTAGAATTTTTAGTATAGCCCACAAAGATTCCTTTCTTACTAGATGCACCCAATTTGCTTCTTTCCTCTTTCGGCACATGAAAATATACAGGACTTCCAAAAATTCTAAAATGAGAGACACTGGGTTTCTTACTAGTGAATATTTCTTCAGGAGTCTTGGAGTCCAATGCTTGATGAGGGTATCGGTTTTGATCATACATGGCGGTATTGGCAGCTTCAACCCATAGGAACTTCGAAAGGCCTTGATCATGAAGCATGGCACAAACTTCTTCTACAATAAAACGATTCTTCCTTTCAGCCATACCATTCTGCTAAGGAGTGTATGGCGTTGTTGTCTCCCTCTTAATGCCAACTTCTCTACAATAATCTTGGAATTCATTGGATTCGAACTTGGTCCCATTATCGGTTCTCAATATCTTGATTTTCTTCTCAGATTGGTTTTTGATCAAGGCTTTGAAGTGTCAGAACCAGGTGAATACTTCATCCTTCTTCTTCAAGAAGTAGATCCAGGTCTTGCAAGAATAATCATCCGTAAAGGTGAGATAATATAAGTATCCTCCCAAAGAGTTTACGGGCATCATATCAGATATGTAGGAGTGGATCACTTGCAATATATCTGTGGTCTCGCTATTACTTGAGGGGAATGGTCCCCTTGTAAGTTTTCCTTCGACACATCCTGGACATACACCTTCATGCTCTACTTTGAACTCGGGCATACCTGTCACCATTTGTCTCACATCGGGTAGGGCCTTATAATGAAGATGGGAAAACCTCTGGTGCCATAGTTCAGATTGTAGAGATGTGTCGCAAGACATGGCTCCCAATGGACTTCCTCCAACTTGATACAAAGTGTCAACCTTGAACCCAAAAGTAAAAGCATCTTTAAAATTTCTTTTCCAAACACGTACCTTTCCATCAATGAATGCCACCTTGAATACTTTGTTTTCTATGGCTGAAATGGACACCAGGTTCTTCTTGAGATCAGGTACATATAGTACTTCTTGCAAATGAATAGTGTTACCTTGATTCAATTGAAGGGTAACATTCCCTACTCCCTTTACAGGATAGGTGGCATCGTCTCCAAGGATGATCTCCAAGTTTGTCTCCTTTTCTATCAGATTAGAGAGGGCTTCCTTGTATCCGGTGAAGTGCCTTGAGGCACCACTATCAATCAACCAATTTTCGAAAGTGTCCGGAGGAGAGGCAGTGGAGAGGGCCGATATAAGATATTACTCTTTTTGCTTATTGTTAACAACATTTGATTCTTCATACTTGGAATTCCTTGATTTCTTGGAGGGTCGACCATTTCCTTGATGTCCTGCATTCCTTTTTCCTTTGCCATTGGACCTGCCATTCCTTTGATCATTGTTGTTGAAGTTGCCCCTGGAATGATTGTGATCATCATCATGTGACGTGTCCCTTCTATTTGGACACTCCCTTGCATAGTGGCCAAACTTATTGCAA
>APFE031429813.1:3428-13528 GCA_000404065.3 Pinus taeda | reverse complement strand
GCATACGAATTCTAAATCATAGAAAAATAAACAATGCGAGAGCATAACACATAAAAAACACATATGCATAGAGATTTTTCCCTGGATCCCAAAACCGAGACTACCAGCTTGATTTTTCATTATGTTCCTTTCAATGTTACAATACATACATGTCGAAGCATCCAATACCATGGACCAAAAACCATCACGTCCAATACCATGGACCGAAAACCATCGCGTGCAAAAAACATGTGCGAAAATCATGCACAAAACCATAGGTGGGTCCGCCCAACCTAACATAGGGTCCAAAACCAAAATTTTCCGGGGCGCTGCCCTGGACCCCATAAAGTTGGGTTACAAGTAGCCCTCAAACCCCCTGTTAACTATGTGGAAAGAATATAACACAACCCAACATATATTGGTAGCAAGGGTGTGACAGTTGTAGCAAGCCAAGGAAGGTGCATGAGAGGTTCTAACACATGGGGGTTGAGATGAGTGTGCCCCTTGGAAACCTGTGATAGCACGGAGTTAAGAAGGGAACACACAAGCATAGATGCATCACAACATGGAAGGCAAGTTAGCTAGCAATCCAAAGTGATGGTTAAACCAAGAACACATTTTAGAACGATTCACACATACATACATAGAAATAGCTATACATGCATGCGTAAGAAAACAGATACATATATCATTTAGAGTAAATAGATAGCTGAAATACAATACAACATATGCATGGCACGTGCTATCTCATGTTATATTAAGAAGTGTAAGTTCCAGTCATATACTACATCCATGTCCAACCACTAGTTTCGACAGCGGAACGTTACGACCACAACCGCCTACTCCTCCAAAGAGATATACTAGCTCTGCACAGTGGAGAAGCCAAGGCTCCTTACAATACTATCCAAGCTCTCTAAGATAGTCCTATCAGAGGCTCGGATGAAAAAAATCCTTTACATTGAGTTATGACATTCTATTAATAGTAAAGGGCATGGTGACCCTTGACATTCCCATTTGTGATAGTTCATCTACCCTCATGACTCTTCATATACTCTATGACTATTACATCCAACTATCGACACTTGAACTTCCACTTGACAAGATGTTACATTACAATGCACATGTTCCCATGTGAGACAAAATGGATTGAGCAATCCATGCAAGACATCACTGACACTCAGTCCGTTGTGGTGAGACAAACTCTTTGACATGCTTGTGATGGTGAAGGTGGTGAGTTGATGCCAAGCTTGGTTGTCCATGATGGTGTGCATGCACCTCATGGTGACATCTTGTTGGAGTGAACACTTGCCTCCATTCCATTCGGGTGCATTGCTATGGATCCTCCATCAACTCGTCTGCTAGCATGCACATGGTCTTCTTGGGTGCAGCTGAACTGAAAAAACACTGATGCATAGTGTCCATGTTGATATTCTAGTGTGTGCTGGTGGTCATGCGCATCAACTATCAATTTCATTTTTAGCGCCTATTAGACTTGCTTCTTGTTTTTTCCTCTCTGAGTTTGTTGAATGGGTGGGATTGCATCAGTGCACATAATGACATGCATACTGCCGAATTCCCTTGCATGCAATCAAAAAAACTGCTCACCATGTCTGCTCTGCGTCAGCTGCTGGGATGGATCTATAACTTGTAAGGGCATAGTTGCATCTGTGAGTGCATGCTACACCCCCTGTTCTTCCTTTTCATGCTGCAAATCATTCTCTCATCTATGCAGCTCCTGTTCTTCCTTGAGTTGCTTCTTCAACACATACAACTCCTTCTCTATTCCGTTCTCTACCTTCACGCGATCTTCATGTCACGTTGTCACCTCATAGCTTGAGTCTCCAAAGATGCTTTCATCACAAGTGTATTTGCTTGAGCTTGAAACTTTGTTCCACCTCTGTGTTGTCAACAACCTTCCTCTTGTGTTCATTTCATCTATTATGTTGCCTTCATTTGTTGTTAATGGTGTTGCTTGTTGTGATGTTACTGCCATCATATATTGATGTCCTTGTCTATGAACAACTTGATGTCTTTGTGGGTAGGCAATTTCATAGACAGTTTATCGACTGCATCCCTAAGTGTGCTTTGAACGGTGTCTTCAACTATGCTCTCCTGGAAATCATTATACCTATGCTACTGAGAGGCAGATGATCACCTGCGATACTTGGAGACATGGAAACACTCGTGGCAAGCAATATATTAGTCAAAAACCAAAAGAAATTGAGAACTGACTCAAAAAATACCTGTGTGACTGATCATGAAGGTTGCGCAATTTCTGATGGGAGGTCGGGATACTGATTGCAAAAACTACACAAGGCATAGTTCGGGCTATCAGTAGGTTGACTTACTGCTGGAACTACGCAATGCATAGTCCAACCTAACCTACAGAGGACTGAAACAATGTAATGCACAATTTCAGGCAGTAGTGACATGCAACTAGCAAACTGCATTGCACAATTTTAGGGGCCAACAAGACATTGCCTCCAAGAATTGCACAATGCATGCCTGGAGGTCAGTGCCTAGCTAGACTTGTGCAATTTCTAGAGGGAAGGCAGAGCCTTCGCTTCTGGAAATTCACAGTGCTAGCTGGGCAAGGCATGGTCCGGGCCAAGGTAGTCTAGTCCAGCTGATGGGTGACTGAAAACATGAGAAGTGTGAAAGCATGATGAGTTAAGTGCAAAAAAGAGTGAATGATCATTCATGCAAACAAAAATTGCATTATTCGGAAAACGGGAAAGCATGCATGTGTGTGAAGTGAGTCACTGCAACGACGACCATCTATGAAAAATAGTGTCATGCATGCGACAGTAGTGAGATGTTAAAAAAAACCAAAATGGTGCTAGAACAAGCTAGTATGTATCAAAGCGATGACAAGCGCTCATTGAAATCAAGCGGACAACATTCATACAAAGAAAAACACAAAAATTTCCAGAAGCGCAACACGAGATATGAAAAGTGGGCTTACCCCAAAATATCTGAGTTGAATGTCCCGACGACTCCTAGATGTAATGTGGGATGTCAGAGCTGTAAGATTGATGTGAAGAATTAGCTCTACAACATCCAGTTGATGAGTTTCGATAAAATTGAGGTTGTGATGCGCATGCCACCATTCTAGGGAAAACGACACTTGGTGGGAGGTTTCTGAAATGATCCTTGCATGTAACCTCCAATTGATAAAAATAACTCCCTGGAAAAAGTGATGCCTTTGCATGTTGCCTTGGGAGGAGCAAGCCATGCATGCAAAACAATTTTTCTTGGCCCCAGAGGGAACCGGTCAACTCAACTACACATGCAATAGTGTGCTCAACTAGAAGGAAAAAATGTGCATTTCTAGGAGGGAGTTCAGCTGGCTACCTAGAGGGATTGTGCAATTTCTAGGTAGATCAACTGACTACTGCTCATGATTGTGCAATTTTTGGGCCAAGCAATCTTGCTGGGAGGAATTGTGCAATTTTTACAATGAATAGTGATAGGCAGATTTGTGCAATTCTGGGGCCCAACAGGCTACCAGAATAAATTGCACAATTTCTAGAGGGAAGGCCGGTTTCCCTCCATAATTGCGCAATTTCTTGAGGGAGTTACTTAGCTTGTAGCTAGACCAAGTCTAGAGAAATACCCCATGAGGGGGATGCAACAATATTTGATGGACAGATTGTCATTTTGCAAGAAAATCATTGAAGCTTGTGTACTTGAAAAGACAAAACATGTTGCTATGAATGTTTGGTAGGGAGGCTCCAAAATGAAGCTAAGGAAAAATTTTGAAGGGTGGTTGTTTCCACTACAACACTTGGTGACACACTGATAGAACTCTAGCTCTTTGAATGGACCTTGATCGTGAAAAGCAAGTCTAACACCTCCAGAAGTATTATTTAGTTCTCAATTCATCTTGGTTTCTACACTTCTTGATTGTAAGATGTAGCATCTGCAAAGATCTTGGTCGATTGACACACATTCCAAGCCAATCCAACGCAGTTGTTTCAATTGGGGTTAAGGAGTATATGATGCACAAGCAATATAATCGTGATAGTCTTAGTTTCATCTCTAGTGTTGCTCCACATCAAGCAGGCTTGGACAGTATCCCAACGGAGTCACATAGGAACAAAAGCATGGCTCCACTATCAGCGAGGCTGGTTAGTACCCTAGTGTAGTTACTTGCATCACCTCTCTACATAGGAATCCTTTCTCTTCTTTTACCTTATTTGTTTTTCATTTTTTTCGAACTTTTTTCACTTTTCCAATTTTTTCATTTTTCATCTTCATAACTATGCATAACACTTATTCATTTTAGAGGTGGAAGAGGGATCCCAACTTATTGAGAGCAGAAGAGGTTTTTCCTTCAGAGAAGTAGTTTATGTATACCTCTGATGTGCTTGTTAAGGTTTCCCCCCTTACCTTACTCTACTTGACTGAGCTGGCAAGGATTAACCCAAAAACAACTAACCAGAGTAGGTGATACTAGTTAGCATGCAAGAATTGTGTTTTCTCCAAGGTTCACTTTGAACAATACATATTTTCAATTGATGTACCATGGACTAAAGACAACAAGTTATTACATAAGAGAGCTAACAATAGATAACCAAATGTTGATAGTTGTACAAGTCCTCTTGTACTTTACCCAACTTATTTCAAGATTCACACACAGTCCATGCAAAACTAACCTACAGACATAAACAAGAAAACAAACCCAAAAAAACAAAGCAAGAAGAAGAAGCAAATGCGTATGAAAAGTGAGCTAAAAAAAAAAAGCAAGCAAAAAAACACACAAAATTAAGAAGCAAACATGCATGTAAGAAAAGAACTCAAAAAGCAAACACTACTCCTACTCCTAAGCTAACAGTGCATGGGTCATCTCATGAGAAGTGATACTTCCAGTGCAACCACCGACTCATTGGTTGACCCGTGTCAGTGAAGGCATGGTTCGAAAACAACACAACTATGCGAACTAGAAGATGTGAAAGATACAATAATGAAAATAGACACACTCTGAGCTCACAAGCATCCACAAAACAAAAATGAGTAAAAGAACATGACATGCACTCTGTGGACTTTCCATGGTGCTATGCTACACTGTGTGCAGATGTTTATTCTATGCATTCTCTTGACTGTTACATGCAAGAAAACGTGAGAAAGGTAGACCACTTACATTCTGCATGTGTGCTTGCTGCGTAAGATTCCTCCAATGCATGAGCGATGGGATCTTGTAGTTCAAGTGGAGGAAGCGAAATATGGGTGTTTGGTTGATCTTCAATGCAAAGAAGAGAGTGATGATGAGCCTTACATGTTTCAACAATTTCCTCATCGAATTTGAAACCAACCTCACGAAAGCGAGGACCTGACATAACCATTAGCTTAGGATGAAGTGCCTCGACAGTCTAGGGGGTTTTGACTTCATCGATAGATAGATCATCGTAGTCTAGTGTCTTAGACAGATTAACAACAATTGAATCAACATCATGATTAGATGAGAAAGTGGAGAGATCAAAACAACCAATATTAGAAAATTCATGATGTTTGTCGGCATCCTCATGATTTGATGTTTCATGCAGAGTCGTAGATGAGAAGAAAAGATGTTCACCCTCTATGTTTTCAGAAATGACAAATGAAAGATTGGACAGATTTTTGGAGAAAGATGTGTCCTCTCCGCACTATAATGAGAGAATGACATCTGAAATGTCCTCTGAATGATCAAAAGTAGAAACATCCATAAATAGTTTTTCACAGTAAAAATCAACAGTGGTAGATTCACAAGGGATGTCAAGATGAAGTGCATGAGGTGCGGCTGGAAGGGAGTCATCCTTCATTGTGGCTTCTTCTTTAGATTCCCGCACACACTCATCATGAATGATGGCGTAGGTTGGCTGCATAACACCAACTCCGTTGATAACTTGATCCTCATTCACAACAGGTGAGGAGTCCAGAATGGAAGAACACAAGATTGTACAATCTGGAGGATCAATAAAACGCAGGGACAAAGATTGAGGGAACGAATCCACATGACAACCAATAGGCTTGCAAGCCAAATTTGCGTGGATATCAAGAGCAGGTGGGGTGGGAGGATGTGACATTTCAATAGATGTGTGTGCATGATCTCCCACATCACTATGTGGTGGTTGAGCTATTTGATGAGGTGAAGGCGGACAGTCACTTGTGACAACAACTATGCCTGCCTATGATTTCTCAACTCTATCACCAAATTGTGTTGAGCGGGATTCATATATGTGAAGAAGATACTCAAATATTCCATAAAGAAATTCCCAATCAATTTCATCTTCGGGAAATCAGTATGAAAGATTACAAAAGTGTGTGTAAAATGGATCAATAGATTCATTGGGTGTTTTTCGTAATTTCAGAATTTCTTGATCAAGTGCTTTATGGTTAAAGTGGTTGAAAGCATAGTCTATCTCTATGACTAGATGAGCAAGAGAATGAATAGACTTTTTGGACAGCGTGATACACCAGTGCATGGGGTTCCCTCATAGCGTGTAGATGAACAATGTGCAAGTCATGTATTATTCAAAGATTCCATGTCTTTCGCATGAGCCTACAATGTCGACCATGTTCCTAACCAAGGCTACATGACCTCCACCATCATAAGTTTTATGTGACAAGTTACCTGAGAGCTTTTATGAGATTATGAAATTGTTTCCATAAGACATAACTCTGTAGTTATTCTTGATAGATACGTAGAGATTTAAAACATATGTGAGGAATTAGCTTGTCATCTAGCCCTCCTTCTAGTGCCAAAATGTTGATGGTGGTGGACCCACCAACATGTAAGGGGATCTCCTCAGTAAGAATTCCCAATTAGACCTTAGACCATTTGGTGTAGGAGTCCCAGTAGTGGGTCATATGGTAATGCCTTGACCACGATTTTGCACAAAGGAAAGTAAGATGTCTCTATTGGTAGCAAGGGTGTGATAACTGCAACAAGCCAAGGAAGGTGCATGAGAGGTTCTAACACACTGGGGTTGAGATGAGTGCACCCCTTGGAAACTTGTGATAGCACGGAGTTAAGGGAACACACAAGCACAGATGCATCAAAACATGGAAGGAAAATTAGCTATAAATCCAAAGTGATGGTTAAACCAACAACACATTTTAGAAAGATTCATACATACATACACAAAAATAGATATACATGCATGCGTAAGAAAAAAAATACATATATCATTTAGAGTAAACAAATAGTTGAAATACAATATAACATGTCCATGAAATGTGCTGGCTCTTGTTATATTATGAAGTGTAAGTTCCAAACATACACTACATCCATGTCTAACCACTAGTTTTGACAGCGAAATGTTACAGCCACAACCACTTGCTCCTCCAAAGAGATATAGTAGCTATGCACAGTGGAGAAGCCAAG
Organism: Pinus taeda; assembly: GCA_000404065.3. Classification (NCBI taxonomy): domain Eukaryota; kingdom Viridiplantae; phylum Streptophyta; class Pinopsida; order Pinales; family Pinaceae; genus Pinus; species Pinus taeda. The sequence continues at coordinate 6,183 of APFE031429813.1, read as the reverse complement.
GCTCCTTACAATACTATCCAAGCTCTCTCTAAGATAGTCCTATCGAAATCTTGGCTGACCAAAATCATTTACAATGAGTTATGAGGTTCTATTTATAGCAAAGGGTGGGGTGACCCTTGATATTCCCCTTTGTGACAGTTCATCTACCTTCATGACTCTTCATCTACTCTATGATTATTACATCCAACTATAGACACTTGAACTTCCACTTGACAAGATGTTACATTACAATACACATGTTCCCATGTGAGACAAAATGGCTTGAGCAAGCCATGCAAGACATCACTGACACTTGGTCTATTGTGGTGAGACCAACTCTTTGACATGCTTTTGATGGTGAAGGTGGTGAGTTGATGCAAAGCTTGGTCATCCATGATGGTGTGCATGCACCCCATGGTGACATATTGTTGAAGCGAACTCTTGCCTCCATTGCATATGGGTGCATTGGTGTGGCTCCTCCATCAACTCGTCTGCTAGCATGTGCATGGTATTCTTGGGTGCGGCTGAAACAGAAACAAATTGATGTATAGTGTCTGTGCTGATCTTCCAGTGTGTGCTGGTGGTCATGCGTGTCAACTGTCAACTGCATGTTTAGCTCCAGTCAGAATTGCTTTTTGTCATTTCCTTGGTGAGTGTGTTGAATGGGTGGGATCGCATGAGTGCTCATAATGACATGCATACTATTGAATTCCCTTGCATGCGATCAACAACATTTCTCCCCATTTCTACTCCGTGTCAGCTGTTAGGATGGATCTATAACTTGTACGGGCATTGTTTTATCCGTGAATGCATGTTGCGCCCCCTGCTGTACCTATTCCTGCTACAACTCCTTCTCTCATCTATGTAGCTCATGTTCTTCCTTGTGTTGCTACTTTAGCACATCCAACTCCTTCTCTGTTCCATTCTCTACCTTCGCGCGATCTTCATGTTGCATCGTCACCTCATAGCTTGAGTATCCAAAGTTGCTCTCATCATAAGTGGATTTGCTTGAGCTTGAAACTTTATTCCGCCTCTGTGTTGTCAACAACCTTCCTCTTGCATTCATTACATCTGGTATGTTGCCTTCAACTGATTTTCATGGTGATGCTTGTTGTGATGCTACTCCCATCATATATTGATGTCCTTATCTATGAACAACTTGATGTCTTCGTGGGTAGGCAAGTTCATAGACACTTGATCGACTGCATCCCCAAGTGTGCTCTAAATGATGTCTTCAACTCTTCTCTCCTGGAAACCATTGTACCTATGCTACTGAGAGGTAGATGATCAACTGCGACACCCGGAGACATGGAAAAACTCATGGAAAACATTCTGCCAGTCAAAAACCAAAAGAACTTGAGAACTGACTTTCATGAAGGTTGCACAATTTCCACTAGGAGGTAGGGAGACTGACTGTCAAAACTGCACAAGGCACAGTCTAGGATGTTAGTAGGCTGATGGACTACTGGAACTGTGCAATGGATAGTCCAACCTGGCCTACTAAGGACTAAAACTGTGTAATGCACAATTTCATTCAGTAATGACATGCAACCAACAAATTGCATTGTGTAGTTTCAAGGGCCAACGGGACATTGCCTCCAAGATTTTCATAATGCATGCCTGTAGGTCAGTGCCTGGCTAGTCTTGCAAAATTTATGGAGGGAAGGAAAAGCCTTTTATTACAAAAATGAGCAGTGCTAGCTGGCCAAGGCACGATCCGGGCCAAGGCAGCCTAGTTTGACCGATGGGTGACTGGAAACATGAGAAGTGTGAAAGCATGATGAGATGAGTGCAAAAAAGAGTGAATGATGATTCATGCAAACAACAAGAGTAGGATTCAAAAAATGGGAAATCATGCATGTGTGTGAAGCGAGTTGCTGCAACGAAGACTGTCTGTGCAAGATAGTGTCATGCATGCAACATCAGTGAGATGTTAACGAAAAATAAAATAATGCTAGTACAAGCTAGTATGTATCAAAACAACAACAAGCGCTCACTAAAATCAAGTAGACAACATTCATACGAAGCGAAAGAAAAAAGTTGCTAGAAATGCTATGCGAGACATGAAAAGTGGGCTTACCCCAAAACAACTCAGCTGAATGTATCAACGACTCCTAGATGTAATGTGGGATGTCAAAGCTACAAGATCGATGTGAGGAATAATCTTTGTAGTGCCTAGTTGATGAGTTTCAATAAAGTCGAGGTTGCGACATGCATGCCACCAATCTAGGGAAAGTGACACTTGGTGGGAGGTTTCTAAAATGATCTTTGCATGTAACCTCCAACTACTAAAAATAGCTCCATGAAATAAGGGATACCTTTGCATGCTCCCTTGGGAGGAGTAGCCCATTCATGCAAAACAATTTTTCTCAGTCCTGGAGGGAACCAGTCAACTCAACTACACATGCAACCATATACTCAGCTGGGAGGAAAAAATGTGCATTTCTGGGAGGGAGTTGGGCTGGCTACCAAGAGGGATTGCACAAGTTTTGGGTAGAGCAACTAACTCTTGCCCAGGATTGTGCATTTTCTGAGTTGAGCAGTCTTGCTAGGAGGAATTGCACAATTTTTCCAGTGAACAATGACAGGAAGATTTGTGCAATTATGGAGCCCAGTAGGCTGCCAAACATAAATGCACAATTTCTAGAGGGAACACTGCTTGCCCTCCAGAATTGTACAATTTTTTGAGGGAGATCCTTGTTATGAAACCAGCTCAAGAAAAGATAGATCAACGACTTAGAATTCAACCTCTTCGAGGGGGCAACCTCCTTTACAT